>JAQGBX010007882.1:0-11021 GCA_034698745.1 Megaphyllum sjaelandicum
AATGCAGACGTGTAACCTGCAGGTTAAACCGGAGGTTAATCCTTAGCTGAAGGTTAGCAAACCTTTCAATTTAACCTTTGTTGGTGCAACCGGCCCTTAGTGTTTGTCTTTCTTGCAGTTCGCCATATCACGATGTAGCGTTGAAATTTTTTGTTGTAGGCCTACAAATGGTCGTTAATTTGTGACGTAGCATTGGCAGTTTTGTAACATGTTGGCCGTTTTGTAAAATGACGTTGAAAGTTTTGAAATGTGACAAAATTGGCAGTCTTGTAACGTTATATTGGTAGTTTGTAACTTGGTATTGGCACTTTTGTAAATAGGTAATGGGACTTTGGTAACTTGGTATTGGCACTTTTGTGACGTGATATTGCCACTTTTGTATCGTGATATTCGCGCTTTTTTGACGTGACATTGGCGGTTTTGTAACGTAGAATTGATAAGTTCTTAATAACGTAACATTGCCAGATTCTCAACGTTGCATTTTCAGATTTTTAACATGTAGCATTGACAGATTTGAAACATTTAGCTTTGCCAAATTCTTAACATGCAGCATTGTTAGATTCTGAACATTTAGCATTGCTAGATTCTTAACATGTGGCATTGGCAGATTCTTTACATGTAGCATTGTTAGATTCTTAACATGTAGCATTGTTAGATTCTTAACATGTAGCATTGTTAGATTCTTAACATGTACCGGTACATGTAGCATTGACAGATTCTTAACACATAGCATTGGCAGATTTTTAACCCGTATCATTGACAGATTCTTAACATGTGGCATTGTTAGATTCTTTACATGTAGCATTGGCAGATTCTTAACACGTAGCATTGACAGATTCTCAATGTAACATTATTGTCAATGTATAGCATTGACAGATTCCTAACGTTGTATTGGCAGATTCTAATTGTAGCAATTTAAAGTTGAAGTTTTTGCTGTGGTTTTTTTTCATAACTTTTAACTTCGTTCGCCATTTTCAATGCATTTTCTTACATTTAAACATTCTAATTTGTTGGATTTTAACGATTTTTTCATAAAATATTTCTGTTTATATTCATCTCTTGTTTTTAATAATCACTTTTTCTCAATGGAAAAAATGAGGTGAAATATTGCCCTGAAAAATTAATCACACCCACTATAGTATACTGTATGTAGGCCTACTGTATATATTTTTTTTATATTTTGTTTCAAAAAACTGCTAATTAGTGTGCTGATGTTTCTGTCGGCTCTCGCATTTATCATTTCTTAGTTTTAAATTGCAATTAGTCGTTTGGATTTTATGCAAATATTCTAGACGATGCCAAAATCTTTGGCAGAATATTTGACAGGATATTATAGTATTTTTTTTTTCTTTTGTAGGATATATTGATCATAGTGCAATTTTCATTCTATTTTTTTTTTATTTCAATCCCTTTTGACTTATTTGCTAAATTAATGCGTCGCTTATCGAACAATTAATTAAAACAACAGATTTGGATGTTTATTTAATGTGCTAATTAGGTTATTGAAGATGAGAAGAGGGTAAATTAATTGGGTTTTGGCGAGGCTTGAATAAAGTCTGCGCTTCTTCCCTTTGATTTTTACATAGGCTCTTATATTTAATTAGCAAACTTCTCTGATTTATAATATTGGTAAATAAAATCGGGCCTAATTAAAATTTACACTCAATTATTCCCACATGGAAAGGAAATGTATTTTGAAATATATAATGCAAGATGTATTTTAAAATACATGCCGATTTTGACAATTTTTCATTCCAAAATGTATTTCGAAATACATTCTATAATATATCCCAAATAAACTTTATAATACACCCCAAATGTATTCCATAATACATTTCTAATTTATTTCATAATATACCACAACATACATTGCATAATATTTCACAAATGTATTTCGTAACTTACCACAACATACATTTCATAATATATCACAAATGTATTTCATAATACACCACAAAATACATTTCATCATATATCACATGAATTAATTTCTAAAATTTTTAAAATACATTTGAAAAATGTCATTTGATATGTACATGAATAAATTAAATGTATTTTTAAATGAATTTTCTGATGCACTGGTATTTATAAATGTTCTAATATATTTTACAAGGAATATTGGAAATGTATTTCCAAAATACATTCTGATGAAATGTGTTTTCAAAATAAATTGCGAATATATTTCATAATTAGAAATGTATTTTAAAATGTATATCCAAAATACATTGCCAATGTATTTCAGAACTTGAAATGTATATTATAATGTATTTCAAATGAATTTCATCTATTGAAAAGTTTTTCCAAATATATTTGAAATACATTTTGGAATACATTTCTTTTCAATGTGGGTTATGTGGCGAATTTTTAAGTTCGTGTTTTTAATTTTTTTTTTTCTTTCTGTTTTAGGTAAGACAAAGATTATTTTTTTTCAACTCTGGTGGTGTTATTCTGTAAGTACTTGTATTTATTTAAGGATTTAATTATATTTTCCAAGTGTAAAATTGTCAGTTTTCATGAATTTTTAAAAACATGTATTGATGAAATTGTTGAAATTTCATTCATTGTACAAATAATTGTACAAGTATAGTGCATTTAATTGTGTTTGCATTTTCCAAAAGTGTAAAAGGTGACTAAAATTGACTTCCACTTTGACAATTTGACTCTAATGACAATGCGTAAACTGAGATATGAGCGTCATTTAGCTAACTAATTATATGAATAATTCATTAATCAAAATAATTACTATCAATTAGTAAAACTATACCCGGGAAAATCGCTTATGTGAGACCACATTTAGGAACGTTGAAAATATTGTAACAAATATGGTAGAAGATTGGAAAATGTATACGGCATTTTAAATTTTAAAATTTTATTTGTGTTAAATTTATTTCCAATTCCTGATTTGAAATTAACAATTATATCCACCTGAAATTAAAAACTTTCATTGCTGAAATACATATTGTTTAAAACATTATTTAGATAATGCAAAGTTGATTTGAAATTTAAATGAATTATTTTTGTATGAATTCAATTTTGCGTATGAAATTTTAATTAATCCATATAAGATTTAATTTAAATAATTAAATCATATCACTGGAAATGTTACGAGATTTTTCGTGTTTAATTAGGTTTTATACGAGAAATTAATCCGTAAATCCACCAGGATTTCATCAGACCTAGAAAACCTGGAAAGTCAACAAACGTGAAATTGTCTGAAAAAGTCAGGAAAATTTAACGTAGTCAGAGCCCATATGGAAACTTGTTTACATTTTTTAAGTACAAATTTGGAAAATTCTCCACATTTTCCGAGGACAAAATTGCAACAATTTTTCTACGTTTTCCGAGGACAAAATTGCAACAATTTTTCTACGTTTTCCGAGTATAAATTTGCAAAATTGTCCACGCTTTCCAAAACCAAAAGTGCAAAATTCTCCACGTGTTTCGAGTACAAAATTTTAAAATTTCCAATGTTTTCCGAGTACAAAATTTTAAAATTTCGAAAGTTTTCCGAGAACAAAATTTGCAAATTTCTCCCACATTTTCCAAGTTCAAATTTGCAAAACTTTCTACATTTTCCTTATACAAAATGGTCAAATTTTCAAAATTTATCCATGCAAATTTATTGTTTTATTTTGTTTGTTTTAAATTTCTGTAGTAGCCTCAAATTTTGACATATTTTGTGTCGATTTTGGAAAATTTATCGGGGACAATTTTTTTAAAACGTTGAAAAGTCAGGGAAGTTGAAAATGAAATTTCCAGGGGAACCCTGTTTTGAAGCTACATAAATAGGAAACATTTATCAAAATTTATGTGTAGGAAATATATGCTTCTAATCCAAATGACCCGTAAACATTTTCAACATTAAATCATCGAATTCGTAATTATTTTTCTACATGTATATATTCCCCTCATAAATTATTCATTTTTTGAAACATATTTTGAAAGAAATTAACGGCTAAGAATTCAATAGCTACGATTTGTTCCTTCATGCATACGTATAACATTCAACTTTTTCCCAAAAATCTTTCATAAATCCGATCCAGATTTATTATTTGTCGACTATAAGTTGCACAACATATGGACATTTTCCATTCAAGTTATTACTGCTCAAATCGGATTTAATCTTCACGGTACGCTTTATGATTCGGGGGGTCTCGCTCCCCCATTATTGTAAACTTGACGAAATATACGCCTATTTATATTTATAGAAAATATAGGAAAAGAAAATTTGAAACGCTATATGCTTTCTGGTCTGGTAAATATCTGATTTGGCAGATGTTTAGTTTTTCTTTTTTTTTAATTTTTTTTACCAATTTCATTCCGCTTTTGCGAGTCGTTTTTGAAGACGAATAAATAACACTTCGCAATAGAAGATGAGGAAATATATATATAAATTTATCACTTTTAAAAGGGAATTCAACGTCGAAAGTGTAAAAATATACACGTTTTTTTGGGAGGGTGGGGACCTTGATTTCATCTTCTTTCTCATACTTTTTCATTGAAGTAACTATAAATTTACCATTTCCTTTAGCTGGCAATTTATTTCGATCTGAAAGGCAACCCTTCTAAAGATGACGCTGAAAAAATATGTATTTCTCGCCATATATATCCAATAATGAGTTTTAAAAACTCCCAGATTCTCATAGTACTATGATGCCATACTATCAGTCGTTTTAACTGAAAAAATAAGTCCAGTTATTCTAACTGATAAGCGAGCAGTTGTTGTAAAAAAGAGTTGCAGTTACTAATTAATCATATAGTTTTATACACGTGTCATTGTGTTGCATGTAAAAATGTTTAGTTTTTCACACTTATCCTGACATGTCTCGAACACGCTCATTTCCGTTACAATAATTAGTTCTATTTGTCTTAAAATTGATTTTTTTTTTTATTTTATTTCATTATTTTTTATGCGAAATCATTTCAGTAAATTTCGGTACATTTTAGTAAATAGTTCACACCCGTATCAACATATCCGCGAGGTCATTCAACTAAAATAATTTCCTCCAAATTGTCGATAATACACCCAACAAGCTAGCAGTTTTGATAAAAACAGAAATAATTTGTGTACACATTTCAATGTTAATTCTATTTTGTTGACGTTATTTTTCCAATATTAAATTTTTTTTCCTCCTAAATATAAATGGCTTTATTCTCGCAACATATCGCTATCCCAATAAAAAGGTCCACACAAAAGACTAATTTTGTGCGAGGCAAAGCTTTTACATTTTCCGAGTAATAAACTTCACACATAAACCAACAATGCCAATTTTTAGGAGTTTGTCTAAATGGCATAATTTCCGCATTCCCCTCCCCCTCCCCCTGCCTCAGGTCCCCTCAAAAAATGTTAAATGTAGCATCTGCGTGTGATATTATTCCCTATTGTACAGAAAACAGCACTTATAATTACGGGCTTAACGTCTTTCCTATAAGTCATTAAACCTATTTTCCATAAAACATTATAAAAAGGAAACAAAAAGATGCCATTGTTGAAAAACCCCCTTTAAAAAGAAAGTAATCCCCTAATGGGGCTTCCCGATAATAACGCCTCGGCACGTGTCGTACCTTATTTGGGGCGGGATTACACCTCATTAAAAAGGGTAACGAGGGTATTACTTTAATATACAAAGGGCATTTATCCTTATAGGGCTATAAAATGGCAAAAATAATGAAACCTAGTCATTTTGATAAACCTTTTAATACGCCAAAGGCCCATTTCTGCACCTTCTATTTGAATTTAATGAAGGGGTGGGGTGGCAAAAATGATAAATGTACCTTTTCGAAAAGAGGGAAAATGAGATGATATATTGTGGGGATGTAATCTCAGGAGTAAATCTTTGATTTAGGGCTGAAAATTGGAGCTGCTGGTGTCGAAGATTTGGGGAATTAGTTGATAATGGTCCGGTCGTACTTAGATAGGGTTTTGGCGGCAATTAATTGATGACAATGCCAGTGGTTCGGTATCGTTATTATCTACATTAATTATCGTGAGTTACCGCCGAATGATTCGATACAATGATTGGAGATGGGAGGGGGGGGGGGTGAAGGGGCTTTAAAGCCCCATCTTGGATTTTGAAAATTGTATTGATCCAAACATTATTGGGACCAGAGATGGGTATTTTTAGATGACTGATCAAGCAAGACTAACGACTAATTATTCGTATATTAGTCATAACTAATTTAGTTAGTCGTTATCTAGATATCTTATTGTAGTTAGACAATATTCCATAATTTTTGTTTTAATTTTCTACAACTTTTTAAAATTCTCGACAATTGTTTCGAATTTTATAACAATTTTTTTTCCAATTTTAAAACAATTTTTTTTCCAATTTTACAAAAAAAATGTTGCTAATTTTTGACAATTTCGTTAATATTCAACAATTTTGCAATTTTATCGAACATTTCTCCGAAATATTTCACAATTTGGCAATTGTCGATAAATAACAAAACTTTCGAAAAATCCTTTTAATTGTTGAAAATTTTCGATATTGACGAAAAATTCCAAAAAAAAAAAATTCCCAGAAAAATTCCTTAAAACTACCGTAACTATGTTGCCTACCTTAATTAGTATAATTGCATTAAAAGAGTTAATAAAAAAAATTGGAGATGGAAGAAATCTTAATTCCGCCATTTTGTATTTTGAAAAGTTTAATATACAAAAAAAGATTGGAGTAGAATTTTAAACATTTTAGAACAACAATTGACAGTTGAGACTAGAAATGAACATCTAATTTGTGGTTTCAACGAGTCCATCTCTTCAATATTCACATACAATTACATGTATTTACAGTAATATGTAATGTATTCTTGCTCGTATTTTACTTTTTGATTACAAACAAAAATACACATTTAGAGTCACTTCAAACAGATTGATTTCATCAAATTATGTTCTCCTATTTGATTTCTCCCCAATTTTCCAGGAATACTCTTCAACACCTGAGGATAGCACTAGGAAGTTTAGCAATCCCGAAAACATTACCCCTTAATTCCCATGCTCGTACATTTACTTCCATTTTGATTCCCCAAATGTCCGCCTAATAGGCTGAACCATGTACGTTTCATGAAAATGCACCACCCATCCATATTTTACTTGCATTTCCATTTTTAGTATTTTGCACCGTAATTCAACTACAACCCGGGCAAAGCCGGGTTTTCCAGCTAGTAATGATGTAAATATTAGACTCGTGTTTGAAACAATTCTTACAGGGCAGTGTGAAACCAGTTAACTGACCAATTTGGTTCCTAAAAAATCCAAGTAATGATGCAAATATTGTCTATTTTTTTTGGCAGCAATAATTTTATGTACTCAAATCCGGCTCTGCAGCAGTTACATTTAAAGGATAAAACATCAGCAAATTGCCTACTTTTTTTGTTGTTACTTTGTTATTTTTTGATGGCCTGAAGGTAAATGACAAGAGCTATAATGGTTAAATGTATATAATTGGACTTTTTTCTTGGGGGAAAAAAGGACCTTAACTGCAATTGTGTAATTTCTAGTTTGGTAAGAGGGAACAATTGGGAGACATACAAAAAACTAAGATCCATGTGCGTGGGAACATTCGAAGACTTATTTTCTTTTAAGAAATAAAGCTTTTAAAGTGCGGATCCTGAGTACATTTTTGTTTCGTATTGTCAAACATTTGAAAACATCGCATTTTGTAGGTAGCATTTATTGCTTTTGTTTCGGACATTTTGACGCAATAACCTCACAATGATGTTGCTGAAAATTGTGTACATGCACGTAGACAATGTCTGGTTCAGAAAGGATTTTTGTAACGTGGAATTTTTTTGTCACTCAGCTTAAATTGTAACGTACAGTATGTCATGTAAACGACAACAACAACTCACATATGTTATTTTATTTTTATTAATTTGATTTGTCTTACCTTACTTTTGAAGATGTTTCGGAGGTCACCTGTAAAAAAATGAAAATAAACATTAAAAACTTTGTAAATAAATTTGATTTAGAACATTAAACATGAATTAAAACATAATTTTAATAATTGAGAGAGAAAATTTACCAAATTTTAAATGGTTTCCAAAAATAAATTTTCAAAATGTCTATTAATTTCCGAGGACAAATGTGCAAAATTTCCATCTTTTATGAGGATATATTGACAAAACTTTTAACCTATTTCGATGATAAATTTGCAAGATTTTTAACGTTTTCCAAGACAAACTTGCGAAATTTTCCACATTTTCCGATCAAAAATTTGCAAAACTTTCGAGTATACGAGTTTGTAAAATTTTCCATACATTTAAAGGAGAAATTAGTAAGATTTTTAATAGATTTTTGAGTACAAATTGGAAAAAAAATATAAACTTTTTACCAACAACAAATTTACTTAATTTTCAAAAACGTTTGCAAAATACCGTAAATTTATAATGAATATAAATGTTGTCATTGGTCACGGAAGTTTCTTTAAAAACCTGAAAAATTTTGTGGAGTTTAATATTAAATTTCTGGTGGAACCTTGCAAAATAAAGACTTCGTACTAGCAGATATTTCGTATTAGTCGAAATCTCTTAAAAATACCAAACTGTATTTTTTAATTTGTCCTTTATTCTTTAAAAATCTAAAACATTTGATATCAACATCTTACTTGTTTAATTCGTTTAAAGTTTTTTAAATAAACTTATCTGAAGCAAACTTTTTTGAGTCTGGGCGTCGACTAGCAGTTTAACTACTCACACTGTAAAATTCCTTCTCTTGACAGTTATTATTATTTTTAAATCTACTATTTTAAGATCTAGGGACTCGCATTCCTGCTGTCTATGTGGGATGAACACTCACTTGTCTGAAAATAAATATATGTGGGATGGTTTCGCTCGATGACACCCTGTATGCTCATGTTACTTTACCCCCTCCCCCCATCTCCTTCTCCCCCTCTCATCCCCCCTCTAATCTCAAATTCGCCTTTGAAAATGTGTGCAGAAATGTTAAAATTAAAAAAAAACATTTCCAACACTTATTATGCCATAAACAACTGAAGCAAATATATCTATATAAATATTAAATATAAAACGACGCCATTTTGTTTTTGAGGCTAGCCAATCCTGTTGCGTTTGTGGTCTATCGTGAGTTTGGCAAGTCCGTACGATTGCCCGTTCGTGACACCCCCCCTCAGGAGCGCGAACTCCGTGGGGAATAACACGGCCATAAATCTTTTCTAATTTGCCCCGGACCATAAAACTGTCAAACAGGTTTTTCGTCCCCCATCCGGGATGTATCCAGGTCATATGGCGCCATCTTTTTGGAGGCAAAGGACAGCTAAATCTAACTCCTGATCGCATTTAAGGGGTTAGAAAATCATAAAACAATTTGTACCCGGGCAAGGCCGGGTATTACCGCTAGTTTCAAATAACGGAAGAAAACGTCCAGGGAAAAATCCTCAGCATTATTCATCGCTTTCTTACCATTCTAAACGTTAATAGATCGCATCATAATTTCCAGTTTCATCACTGAACAATTCCATAGAAGATGTATGGGCGAGATCGCGAATAGAAAAAAAAAATTAGGGGTACTCAGACAGAATCATTGCGAATCGCACTTGGCAGCAGTCGCGAGTCCCAGCGTGTAAAAGAAATGCATTATATACCCAATCAGGGTCCTTTGGGAACCCGCAATTCGCAAATCTCGGATTTTCTCATTGGTCCTAATTTAATTAAACCGTATAATTTTATTGACGGCGCCGTAATACGCGTATAATTAGACGCGATTCGAAACGGCGTCGTAAATGCGTCCACGAATTTGGAACAACGATGGCCGCATAATAAAATTATTTCCAATTTTCGTTCATTTTTTTTTTTATTTCTTTGTATAGGAGAGCGTTTTAAAGCTCCACTAGGGGCACTTTGTTTATCGTCGATTAAACGCGCGCGCTATTTTGAAGCGTTTTACACATGATCGGCGTCGCTATATATGTTTATTATCAATATCACGCGGCTCACATTTTAGTCCATTTTTAACTTAATTAGGCGGGATAAATTAGTCCTCCCACGTAAAGAGCCCAAGAGCGACGCCGTCAATATTAGCATTAGCACGGTCAATATTTAGCCACGTTATCAATGCATTTACTATCGACACCGCAACTCACGGACCAGAGGGACGAAAACGAACTCTTTCGGTACAATTTCTAATTTGTCTCTGCGAGTCTATTTTCTAACAGTCAACAGATCTCGTATCAAAACGAAAGTTGTGAAGTCCCGTTTGCAAAGGTGGATGCATTCCTTGCTTTTAAAAAGATCTGTCTTCACGGTTGGTTGGTCGTGGTGTTTTAAAGTTGGGCTGTTTCAGCACACGAGGGCTCAACACCAGGGGGAGTGCCAGCGTCACTTACCTGACAATATTGCACACGAGGGTGAATTTCACCTCCAAAAGGGTTCTATAACGTGCAGAGATCAAATGGGATCTCGTGATTCTGTGACTGCCAAATTAATACGATTCGGAAAGCTTCCGAGATTCCCCATCATCTGGCGTATCGCAGTTTATGGAGTTTCAAAACGCAACGTCCCCCGGACCAACGCCGTGTACCAAGGAGCACGATGTGCCACACCGCAGAATTCTGCTCATGGAATTTGATAGGCTGCACCTCCTCTAGGTTGGTTGGTTAGTGGACTTTTAACGTTGGCCTATTTTTGCACACGAGGGTTAAACACCAACGCCAGGGGATGTGACAGCGTCACCTTACCTGGGAATTGTGGCTACGAGTGGGTACTTCCACCCCCACAAGAGGGATCTTAAACGTGCAGAGATCAAACTGGATCTACCCGGGACCTCGGGTTAAACTCTCATTCGTAAGAGCCATTACTTAAGCTGGTCATACACGGGGAAACTTCTCTCCAGATATATTCTTGCTTGATATTGCCCCGGGTGCTGATAAAAATTTCCTCCGAAAACAAATTTCCAGATATATTTCCAGAATAGAAAGCGATCCTATTCCAAGCAACAAATTTACGGAGAGAAACTGACGTCATAGGGTTTACAGTCATGCACAAAAGTCGTCTTCTGTTCAACAGCC
>JAQGBX010007883.1:0-11021 GCA_034698745.1 Megaphyllum sjaelandicum
GGGAAAATGCAATATTGATTCTGGGAAACCTGGGAAAGTCAGGGGATTTTCATTTGCAATAAGTGTGGGAACCCTGCCATTGTGTGTTGTCTTTTTTGCAATCTTTACATTGCCAATGTACCTTAAAAAGTGACCATATGACAGACGAGTCAAGTTACATCTTGCTTTAACCCTTTGACATGATGATTCTGTACTTTTATTGGTTTTGTAGCTTTTTTTTACTACATGTGTTACAATCTACAAGTATAAGTACAGTGTACATTTTCATCATTTTAATTTAATTCGGTCATTTTTTGTATAGTCACCACCTGTGTACAGTGATCAACATAGCATTTTTTTGGTGGTCACTCTTAACAGTTTTTACTGTATTTGGCTTCACAAAATGGACCCTGCCATTGTGTGTTGTCTTTTTTGCAATCTTTACATTGCCAATGTACCTTAAAAAGTGGCAAGATAACGGACGAGTCAAGTTACATCTTGCTTTAACCCTTTGACATAATGATTCTGTACTTTTATTGGTATTGTAGCTTTTTTTTACTACATGTGTTACAATCTACAAGTATATATAAGTACAGCGTACATGTTCATCATTTTAATTGAATTCGGTCATTTTTTGTATAGTCACCACCTGTGTACAGGGATCAACATAGCATTTTTTTGGTGGTCACTCTTAACAGGTTTTACTGTATTTGGCTTCACAAAATGCACGGAGGAGGAAAAGTGAGTTAGGGGGTGGCGCTGCGGCCGTGACAGCCGTGCAGCGTGTTTCGTCGACCTCGACATCGATTGAGGTTATGTAAATGCATTTTATTTAATTAAGAAGGAGACCTCAAAAATGACAACGAATCGAGCGGCTCAAATTTAGGACTAACGTTCGTACCAAGCACTGAATGCGTTTGTCAATCGCGAAGATGATCGCAACCAGAGCCAACCAGATTCAACGGTTTCCATTTTATGCGATGGTGAAAAGAATAAAAAAAAACTTGTTTTTTTTCGAAAAATAATTAAACGCCTTTGACTTGCCACTGTGCAACTACAGTAGCCTACGTGACGTTATCCCTGGACGTCATGCATTATCTCGAGACTGGTGCATATCCCTAGCCAAATGATGACAAAAGCGACTAAGTTGCTCGAAATGCATCATAGATGGCGCTAGGATCTGCGGGGTTGCCAAAATAGACCTTCATAGGTGCCATCCTGATACAGCATTAAGCTATGTAAACATTGGAGGAGACAGGAAGGAACTTTCAGTTGATAATTGGTTGCCTGTTGTTACTAGATACATAGACTTATGTAAACTATACATTGTGACAAAAGCGACCATGTTGTTCGAAATGAGTCATAGATGGCGCTAGGATCTTGGGGTCGGTATTCTGTTGCCAAAATAAGTCTTCACAGGCGCCTTCCTGATACAGCATCAAGCCATGTATACATTGGAGACATGGAGAAACTTTCTGTGGCTAATTGGTGGCCTGTTATTCCTAGATACATAAACTTATGTAAACTACATTGTGACAAAAGCGACCATGTTGCTCGAAATGAATCATAGATGGCGCTAGGATCTGTGAGTTCGCATTTCGTTGCCAAAAGCTACCTCTTTAGGCGGAGAAACTTTTTGTTGCTAATTGGTTGCCTGCTGTTGTTTCTAGATACATAAACTTATTTATATATGTAAACTATACATTGTGACAAAAGCGACCATGTTGCTCGAAATGAATCATAGATGGCTCTAGGATCTCGAGGTCGGTATTCCGTTGCCAAAACAAATCTTCATAGGCGCCATCTTCCTTTATCATTAAACTATGTCAACATTGGAGCAGACATGGAGGAACTTTCCGTTGCTAATTGGTTGGTTGACTGTTGTTTCTAGAAACATAAGTTTATGTAGACATTGTTTACATACTGTATATAAGTTGCAAGAAATGTAAAAGAAAGCCAGGTAAAACAGTTCATGTATCAAGGAGATGCTGACTGAAACAGTGAGTTTTGTTTTAACAAAACGCTTCATAGTTGCGAAAAATGAAGATTTTGTATTAATTTAATAAATCTGGAAGACATCCAAATCCTCAAATTTATGCTAAAGTATAGCAAAAAATGCCAAAAATACAGATATACAATGAAATATGTGGTAATTTTTTATTTATTGTGTAAATATCTGAATATATTTTTGGGACACTTTGTACTTGATGTAATCCCACGATGGTCGTCAGGTGAAGTTGTCTTGGCCTACCAGCCGATGAAGGACAATGGTGTTTGAAACATCGTTGTTTACACATTAAATGGAATCTTTGGGAAATAATGAAACATGACGACCTTAACATAATCATGTCTAATGACACTAATTATGCATGCCGCGAACACGCCCACTCATTAAATTAGCGCATTCTCCGCCCTGATAACATGATCTTATTCTTAATACCAAGCTTATATACTGTAGCTTGCACCTGCAATAGGAATATTTTGATAAACCACTCACGTTATACATGTACATGTAAATGCACATCATTTCAAAGAATGTTTAACATTTCTGACAGACTAAAAAAAATAGAAATTTGCATTTTTTTAAACTAGTTTTTTGACTTAGAACTATGTCTTTCCCCCCTATATTTATTAAAGGGGTTACTTTTGGAGTTTGTTGAATTGGTTTGTTTGTTTGTTCGAGGTTTGTTGGATGGCAATTTTTTGCAGCGACAACTGTACGACTAGCGGCGACTAAGTGCAAAATGCGCATTAACCAACGCCCATATATCGATAGTATCGCATCGCATCGCCAATGTTGTTTTATGCTAATGAACACGTGCACATTGCCTGGATGTCAGAAACAAGAAGGGGTCATTCAAAAATGACGTCCGCATGTAGGGATAAAAGGGGTCCAATCTTGGGCAAATTTTGAAGACGCCTTTTTTGAATGGCCCCAAAACTTGATTCCTGTGAGAAAAAAAAGACGACGAAAAGTAGGATGCGTCTGCTTTATCAAAATGCATATATAGCTATCACTCCTTTCAAACGAATTGCTATGTATACTTAGCTGCCGCCGTATCAAGTCAGGCGCTGCAGTCGTTTTTCCTTTCACGGGAACATCAAAGGTGCCGATACATAGTGACTATACTGGTATTTCCTACACAGTGTTTCTGATGTCATAAAATGCCCGATTAAATTACGAAAGAATGTGCCATTAAATGTCTAAAAGATGTTTTATTAAATGTCAGAAAAATATTTGCTATTAAATGTCCAAAAAATAATCGATTAAACGTCCAAAAGAAAATGGGCAATTGCCGACGTCATCAATTAAAATTCTGGTGACGTCATCCAGTAAACTTCCGGTGTTTTTTTAGTTATTTTTTTTAAAATCCAGAAGCATGTACATCCGATATGTTTTTGAATAAAAATTATCTTGAGTAATAAGTGAAAAAAAATATAGAAAAAAGGACCGAGTAATTTATGGTAAATTTTGTTTATCGGTAAATCATAAATGGATTTTCTCCCCGAATTCTTAGAATAATGTGTATTGCGATTTGTGTGTATCAATATGTTGTATGCGCTAGTTTCGTAAAATTAAAATATTATTTAAATGAACCATTTGTAATTGTAAACTTTATGCATTTTTTTAAATCAAAATTGAACAGGAAATCAAAAGAAGCAGTTGGCCCGGAATTACCCCCACGCATGCATTATTTCATTTTAGGTCCAGAATTTAGAATTAAATAAATTTCATTTAACTTTTGTATGCATAAATGTTTTTTTCTTCGTCAAATTGTTATACAGGTGTATCCGTTTTCGATTTAATATACAAGTACTGCATTTTCAAATAAAGCAAATAAAATTGCATAGAAGCATATTTTTTTAAGTTGTTTTTTTAATTTTTGAAAAACTCTTTCATTTTTACGGTACAATCTTTCAAAAAATAACATGTTTTTTTTATGAGATTTTTTTGAATAAATGACATTTTTCATAAATGTAAATTTATACAAAACACAATTTTTTCCAGTTAAAAACGGTGCAATTTTCCCAAGTATACCCGTTTCATTTTTCTTAATACGCAGTATATTTTTTTTTAAAAAATTCGATTTTCAAACGTCACAATTGTTCTTAAAAATTGCATTTCAAAGACAAGGTTTTCAATTAAAGATGATATAGTTATTATTCAAACAATGCCATTTCTTCTTCTTCTAAAAAAAAAAAAAAAGAGATCAACTTTTCAAACGCGATAAAGTTCATGTTGCTAGTTTTAGTTATCAATGTTCCATTTTCAAGTTTTTCTCGCATGTCGTCGATTATCCGGAAGAAACACATCCAGCTTTTTTTTGGATAATCGACTGCCTGCTGAAAATTCTGCAAAACAATGCACGTTGATTAAGCTAGCAAACGTAAGCGAGGTAATTGAATGTTTTTAACTGGCCTTTAAAAATCCTCACCCAAATTTGGAACGTTAACGCGTCGTTATCCGTAATCGGCCATTAAATGTCGAAACGAGGGGGTTGGGGGGCGAACCCACACCCCTCGCAAGTGAGCACGTGCGCTGGCATCAACGTGTGCCGGGCATCCAAGGCCACTTTCTATGCCGACCAATCAGCGTTGACTGGCCCAGCAAGTGACCAATGGGAGAGCCGCATCTGCGTTCGACGATCGACGATCATCTCTATAAAAAGTGCGCTTGAAGGGATGCTCAGACACAAACTCACTGCTCCTCATCTAGTGAGCAGCTTCTCTCTTTCTCCTGTTTTCACTTTGATTTGTTGTTGTTTTTTGGATTCGTTTGGAAGGATAATCCATTTTTGGTGAGTATATATATATTCAATTTTTTTTTTCAGTTTTATTGGTGGGTGTTCGTTGATCGTTGGTTTTACTCGTAAATTTTCAATTCAAATGTTTTCGAGCTATGTTTAATCGAGGAATATTGGTAGACACGTCGAATGAGCTGTCGAAATCCATTGATTAAAAAAGCATGAAGCAAAGTGTCCTTAAATTGTAAAGTTAAAAAAAAATTCAAAATAATAAACTTTCTGCTATTAATCTTGGGATAAGAAAAATATGTAAACGTTCAATTGCGTCGAATTTGAAATTTTAGAAAATGAATGTTTATGCAAAATTGTAGATTCTTTTAAATGCTGTGATTATTTCAAGCTTTCTGATTTGACAATTTAAACGTTTCGTTACCCAAAAATGTAAATATACTCATTTGTTGGGAATTTTGTTTCTAAATGGCAGTATTAATAGTTTGCTTTATCCGATGTTTTTTTTATTCATGAATTCGGTTGCAATGGTTTGTTGTTTTGAAATATTTTAGTAATTTTGAAAACCTTTCATTAATTTTTGAAATATTGTAGTAATTTTTAAAATCTTTTATTGGTTTTTAAAATATTTTAGTAATTAAAAAAAACTTAATTAACGTTAAAAAAATGACATCACATTGCATGTGAAACTATCAATAGTTTTTCATTTAAATATTGTAATTTCGTAAATGAAGTTTTAATTAAAACGAAATTTTTAATTTTTGATTCAACGATTTTTAATAATGAAAAATGTCGAAAATTCGGTTTCAATCATTTGCATTTTTTGATATATGTTTGTTTTTGGGCACTTGGAATTATTAGCTTGGAAACCAATTTAAAACCAAATTTTTATGCACAGTTATAATTTCATTTAAAACAGACAAATTGCAATTTGTTTCAATCATTCGTTTTCATTTGGTTAATTTATTTTTGGACACTTAAAAATGCCTATTTTTCCATTAAAAATGCTAGAAATCAAGTATGCAAATCGTTGTTTATAAAAGTAGTCTGGAATTTTAGTCATCAAATATTTAAATCCATGGTCAACACGTTCATTTCCTCAAAGTTTGTTTCGGCTGGTTTGACAATGCCATCACTAATTTCATATTTTGCTAAATAAATGATGGGAATTTTCCGCAATTTTTTTTGTATCCGAAAATGAAGCCTAATTGAAGAGTCTTGTTTCACTTTGTTGGGTGGAGCCACGTCACTCCCTTAATTGTCCCATAATTTTCCATGACTCATGCAATTAATACATCGTCGTTAATTTTGTCATTTAAACGCCGATTATACTTAAAGGGGATCAAAACTAAATGCGTGCAATTGCAACATTTCGAAAAGTCAATTATTACTTGATCTACATGAATAAGCCATTAATGTCAAGCTAAGCTTTTTAATTGTAATTTTAATAAATTCGAACGAATTTCAAGAAAAAAAAAACAAAAACATAGGTGGATAATAGGGGGTACTCAGTCAGAAGCATTACGAGTCGTACTTGTGACATTGGTGAAGTCACGCGTGCAAAATCGGCGCTAATTGGTTTCAAAAATTCAAACAAATTCATCCCTGGTTTTAAGCCAAACATTGCACGCCTTTTGAACACGTGAATGTCAATGCACGAATCGTAAAGCTTCTGTCTGAGTACCCCTAATAATTTTAAAAAGTTGCATATCTTTGGTCCAGTGAAGGTAATGTAAGTCAGTGACGTAATGGGACAGAGTAAACGTCAGATTTGTAAACTTTATTTTTTCAACTCAAGTGCTTTTCAAAGCTGATGTTCTGTTTTGAAAAGTGCATTTTTTTTTCATTTTGCCTAATGCATTTTTTATGCATTGAATTTGTGTGAATGTTCGATAAACAATTAGGAAAGATTTAACGAAACCGACGATTTTCGAAATTGACGCATCATTTAACTAACGATTAGCGTCCAATTAATACCTAATCTACGTTTTTGCTTCATCCAATAGCAATCAATCATGAACAAAGCGTTGCTTTTCATTGGTCTGGCGGTGTTGGTGGGCGTGGCCGTGAGCGCACCCCTGACGTTGGAGACGACCCCGAAAGTCCTAACTTCGACGGCTGAGGCCCCGAGCGCAGAACCGGAAGTGGAGCACTCGCGCAAAGAGCGCCAGGTGACCCCAGTGGTGACCAAGAAGGTGGAGGAGGAGAAAGACAGCGCCACGACGCTGGCGCCCCCAGCGGAAAGCACGACGGCCAAGCGAGAGCGCCGCCAAGCGGGCAAGCCAGCGGAAGCTGGAGAGGCTGGTGAAGCTGGAGAGGCTGGAGAAGCCGGAGAAGCTGCGGAAGCGGGAGAGCCTGCTGAAGCGGAAGTTGCCGAGAAGGCGGAACAGGAACCCGCGGAACCCGCCGAACCAGCGGAAGCTGGCGAGCCTGCCGAAGCTGGAGAGGAGAAAGCCACTTCCGCCGCTGCTGGCGCCGCCCCTACTGCCCCAGCCCCCGCCCCCGGAAGCCCCGCCTCCCGACGACGCAGGGAGTCTCCTCCCCTCGTGACACCACAACCCCCCAAGAAACTGGGCGAAGGCGGAAGCGGTGTCCAAGCCACAACCGTTGCTCCTGGTGACACAACCACCCCCAAGAGGGAGCGCCGCCAAGCCGCTGGAGAGGAACCTAAGGAAAAGGTAAATCATCTGAAAGTTTGACTCCCAAATTGATTCTAACTCCGATTCAAAGCTCAACCTTTTGCCTAAAGTGTGATGTTATCACGGTTGCTAAGCACAGGCCACCAACCGGAAGTGAAGAGATGGTATCCAAGGCTACTTGCAGCCACTTCCGTTTCTTGGCTATGGCTTAATAGCCTCACGTATACTATTGACCACATCGAGTATTTGCAGAACTCGAACAATTGTAGTCTTTTGGTCAATACATACTACCATTGTTGGTATTGACTTCTAGAACACCAACGTTGTTGGGCTTCTAGAAGTCCAACAACTTTGGACATGCGATGCAAGCACCGCAAACTCAATTTTCATTATTTTATTCTTTTTTTTTAATAAGAAATCTAATTCATCGATTACATTTTTTTCAACACAGGAACCCGCCGAACCTGCAGAAGAGAAGGAAGTCGAGGAGAAGGGGACCACAGGGGGCGCCACCAGCATCCCAGTGACGGTTCCATCCAGCCGAAGCCGCAGACAGGCTGCCACCGAGACCACCCCCAAGAGATTGGGCCAAGATGGCGCCGGCATCCGAAAAACCAGCCCAGCACCGGAAACGACCGAAGCCAGCCGAGAGCGCCGCCAAGCGGAAACGAAAGCAACGGAGAAATCTGCAACCACCGGTGAAGAGAAAGAAGTCGAGGAGAAGGAGACCACAGGAGGCGCCACCAGCATCCCAGTCACTGTTCCATCCTCCAGAAGCCGCAGAGAGTCGCCGACGGTTCGACCAGCTCCGGAGACACCAGCGCCACCCAAGAAGCTGGGCGAAGGCGGAAGCGGAATCCAGGCCACCACCGAAGCCCCCAAGCGAGAGCGCCGCCAAGCGGAGGAGAAGCAGCCTGAAGCCGAAGAGAAGCAACCGGAAGAGGAAGCACACGCCAGCAAGGCTTCCGAAGCCACGGAAAGTGGCGCCACCACCGCCCCCGCAGCCACCTCTAGCCACCGAAGCCGTCGCCAGGCCAAGCCCGATGCCACGACAGCCAAAGCGGAAGCCACCACCCAGGCTAAGAAGAGCGACGAGAGCGCCACCACCGAAATCACGCCACCCACAATTCCGCCTCACAGCCGCTAGGGGCGCTGCGAGCACGACTATATGATAGACAGTATTATTTCCATCGAATCGAAAGGTGTTTTTTTATCCTCAACTTTTTAATATCGCCCTTACCCTTCCTCTACCCCCACTTCGTCGTAACGAGAGAGAGACCTTATGCCGGTTCAGCGCCCCCTGGTGGTGCTCGTGGAAGCGCCATGCACGAAGACGTGAACTGGAATAAGATCCAATAGTTTGAAAAAATTTTTTTTTAAAAGAAATGTTGCGAGAAAAACAAACCCCGACGATTTATTCAGCAAAGACAACTTGACGGATTTCAATTTCCTCCATTTTGGCGAGGAATCAAATTCAGAGACTCTTGATGGCCGCCATAGAGGGCGCCAGACTTCTACCCTGCACGTACGCACCAATGGACGAGTTGAACGATCGTTAACTTTATTCGTATAACGAGGCATTAACGCGTTTTCTGACTGGCTGAGTGAATGTTAACGCGCGTTTAATTAGATTTTTTTAATTGTAAAATAAAGGTAATAAAAAAGCATACATAAAATTAAGGTTTTTGTTTTCGTGCATGCGAATTATGTTCGCATGTAAATATATATATTGTTGTCTGACAAGGCCTTTTGGTGGAACAAAATGTCGTTTCCGGTTATGTGTTCATCTCAATCGTAAACAAGCATCTCTAAAATTGACACTTAAAATGACGTCATAATGGCCAAAAACTGACCAAAAAATAACGCAAAAATGTTAGACATTTCAAAAATGAGAAATTTTTGCTCATAAAAGGACGTCATTCTACTAGCAATTGATGTCATTATTGGAAACTGACCAAAAATGAGGAGATAATGACGTCATTTTTTGGTCACCATGTTGGTTATCACATCAGCGGTATGCAAATTAATGATAGCAGATTTATTTCTTCTCAAGTCCCAAGTTTTTCCATTTAGGAAACTTTCCAGATATATTTCCAGAAGAGAAAATGATGCCATTCTGAGCAACTTTTTTTAACGGAAATAAATTGACAC
The DNA here is from genome assembly GCA_034698745.1 of Megaphyllum sjaelandicum. Lineage (NCBI taxonomy): Eukaryota > Metazoa > Arthropoda > Diplopoda > Julida > Julidae > Megaphyllum > Megaphyllum sjaelandicum. The sequence continues at coordinate 9,524 of JAQGBX010007883.1, forward strand.
CATAGGATGGAATAAAAGCAGTGCTGCCAAGTAAGTTTACCCGCACTTCCCTTTGAAACAGTGCTTTATGTACTGCAATGATATGCAGTATATGTATCACAGTATATCGGATATATTGTCGCCATTTATATCCAGATATAACTTTTCTCGTTTGGGAACTTATAGGATGCACATTTGCTCGCTGGATGATTCGAGAGACGTTTTTTTTTCTTCAAATCTCCGTAAGTGGAATTTTGAATTATTTCAAAGTTGAGAGTTTATTTATTTTTCAACCAACTGGATAATTGAATTAGTGAATTAACGGAAAATTAAATTTTCTATGTACGATGGCTGCTTCCATTAGTCCATCTGTATTTTCAACGGTGTCCACATTTTTCATCCTTGTAAATGCGTTGATTGTAGGTGAGTTTCATATTCAAATTAAACGCTTATAAAGTGACATTTAACTATTGTGAATTAATTGGCATTAATATCAAGTTTACGAGAAATTATAGTTACGTCCATGATGGAGGAAACATACATGTATGCATATAGAGGAACTTCTTGTTGCTAATTGTTCTCACTTGTTTCTGGAAACATAAACTTAAGTTATTTACATAAATTTGTCTCTGCATGGAAACACATTTTTAGTAAATAACGATAATTTATGTCTCTGGAAACATAACGATATACTTTTATTTGCTAAAAGTTTGTCTGTATACATGCAGCCTATGAGTGCGAGCACAAAGAATGCTTACTTTTTCGTGCTTGTTTTCGGCTTCTTATTTCCAGCTTTGGGGCGCACAATGAACGCTGATATCAGCGTGATGGTCAGTGTGCTTGATGGCGCCACTGCATGCGTTGCGCTAGGTGAAACATTCTGCGTAAAACTTGCACATATGCGCATTAGCATCTCACGATGAGCGCAGGACACACTTTTGACCAATAGTGATCTGTGTGCCACTCTGGGTCTTACAAATCTGCTTTCGGATTTCTAAAAAAGAGGGTTAAAAACATTCTTGAAAGCTTATAAGTGCTTCTTGCCTTCATACCTTAAGTTATTTAAAAAGCATGCCGCATTCTTGTACCGCTTGGTGGCGCTAGTGTACGCGGAGTGGTAAGCGCCTGTAATAAGCATTCTTTGTGCTCGCACCCTTCTTCAGGAGCTACATAAGTACATAAATGACAACTAATTAATTGCATTTGGAATTATTCCTAAAGCAATGCAAAAAAAACAAAATTAAAACATAACTAGGTTGTAATAAGGAAAACCCCACAACTCCCACAAAATAATTAACCAATTAAAACATATGATAATTGCCAATCTGACTCCCAATGAGTAATCGAAATCTAGTGAATTTAACTGCACTTTTTTTTAGTGATCTTGATATATAACAGGGGTCGGCAACCTTTTGAGACCGAAGAGCCAAAAGTTACAATTGACAAAATTTCCCAGTTTTTAAAGAGCCACTAATATTATTGTTTCAATATTATTCAATATTATGCAGGGTTCCCCCAG
>JAQGBX010007884.1:0-11020 GCA_034698745.1 Megaphyllum sjaelandicum
CCCGAAGGTGTGCAAAAAATTTCAGGAGAATCCGAGGGGTGGTTCGTAAGATTAGCCCAAACAACTAAATCCAAGATAACCGCATTTTGACTTTCATAGTAGTATAGATAGATAGATAGATAGATATAGATATAGATATATATGAAAAATATTAGAATAAAAAGAGGAAAATTGCATAAAAAATCTCAAAACTTTTTAAGAACATTTAGTCAGAGACCCCTTTCGTTACCGTGCAAAGTTAACTGTGTGGTTATTGCACAGGCTTTGTATCCGGTAGATCAGGGTTCAATTCCCGGGTCGGTTTTCCTAACTTTGGTTTTCGTGGTTTCCCAAAGTTGTTTCTAGGCTAATGCCGGGTTAACTCCTATGGAAATCGGCCACGACCGTACTTTGTCACCCCTATTGCCTGCGCTGTATCCAGTAAGATTGAAGTCTGGAAAGTGTAGTTAGTGTCTGACAATTCTGTGGCTGTACGTTAATTACAAGTAGGATTAACACATTAGAAGTCTCTCAGACTGATAAGTAACATTATTTTTTAATTTTTTGATTAAATGTCTCATAAATGACTATTAAATGTCGTCATTTTCGACAAAAAAAATGAACGTCCTTTTCGATGTAAACAAGGACGTCATTATATTCGTTGTAAAGGACGTCATTTAATTTGTTATAAGAAATGACGTCATAATTTTCGTCTAAGATGACGTAAATTTTTCCTCTTCTTACGATCATTCGTGAGGCTTTTTGTTGTCATTATTACGTCAATGATTGACGTAATTTTTTAGTCATTTTGCTACGTGGGACAGTCCATACCCACGTAGCAAAACGTATTCGGTAAAAAAGGACCAACAATTGACGTCAAAATGATCGTAACAATGCGAAAAATTGACGTCATTTAAAACGATATAAATGACATCATTTTCGCCAAACAAATTGACGTCCTATGTTTCATCGAAAAAATCGTCATCTTATTTTGGTAGAAAATGACGTCATTTTCGGACTTAAAAAGGACGTCATATTTTGGTTCAAAATGTACGTCCTTTTCCGGTTAGGCTTGTTCTGAAAATATAATTTTTTCCTGTAATAAACTGCGTCTGTCTATAGTAGCAGGAATTTTACACCATGCAGAAAATGAAAGTCAAATGTTTTTGTTGAGAATAAATAATTTATTTGTTCGTGTTTTAGCGTGACACAATAATCGACATAATATACAAGTACTGTATTTATGCTCTAAATTTTAAAAATCTGACCTTTAATTACCAGTAAACAATGATGCTCACAATAAATATTAGAATATCATCGAACAAACAAAAAAGATTACTCTAAAGTAGCCAGATTCTGATATTCAAATATACTGCCATATTGCATGGGCAATATATGGTAGTTTTGCAAAGTAATAATAGAGTTTGTAACCAATAGACGGTGGCGCCAAAGGCGGCCGTTTAAGTAATTAAACTGGGGGGGGTCGGTTTTTAGCAGACGGCGCATTAGCCAATGCCATTGTAAGCTAAAGCAATGCCAGGGAAAAGTTTTTGCTTTCTTTCTAAATGTTCCAATCAACAAAATGAGGTAAATGATAGTATATATTTTCATAGAATACCGAGGGATAAAAATAAAAGTGAAAATTGGATTGCCAAAATTAAACGTGACGTAGGATCAGTTTTTAAAATCACGGAGATCACCAGACTAAGCCTATGTTCACAGCATTTTTGCCAAGAGGATTTTCAACCACATCTACATACCAAAAAGAGACTTCTAAAAAATGATGCGGTCCCAACAATATTCCAATGGAATCAAGAAAAAGTAAGTGTTGCAATAAAATATCTAATTTAAACAGTACGAAAATTGCTGTTTTCGGAAAAAAATTAATAACACGTACAGTACATGGACTATGTAGCGACAATTAGAATGTTTTAAATATAAATAAATTCATTTTGAATTAATAAAAACGAACGATTTATGGCAAAACAGTATTTGAACATCCTCCTATATACTATTCAATTTTGCTAATTTCTTGCCATAATTGGTTATTTTTGACCTAATAATTGAATTATGATGATTCAACTTCTTTGTATAAAGATTAACTAGTTTTTCATCACATCCGTAAGTCTTACCGAAAATTTACTTCATATTGACCTAAACTAAATAAGTTCTGGTAAAAAAATAACTAAATGGCCAGATCGAAATTGGCAAATTCTAATAGTATAGGACGATGTTCAAATACTTTTTTGCCATGAGTTATTAGTTTTTATTAATTTAAAATTAACGTATTTATATTTAAAAAATTCTAGTTGTTTGTACATAATCCATGTACTGTACGTGTTATTATAAATGTAGTTTTACGAATCATATGCCATTTATTTTTTCCAAAAACAGCAATTTTCGTACTATTCAAATACTTTTTTTTTGGGCAACTGTAATGTTTTCAAGTTGATATTTTATAGCAACACTTACTTTTTCATTTGGGTCGATCCGCATCATTGTTTAGAAGTCTCTTTTTGGTATGTAGATGTGGTTAAAAAATCCTCTTAGCAAAAATGCTGTGAGCATAGGCCTAGTCTGAATTTAAAAAGTGATCCTACGTCACGTTTAATTTTGGCAATCCATTTTTCTCTTTTATTTTTATCCTTCGGTATCCTATGAAAATATATACATGTACCATGATCTACCATATTTTGTTGATTGGAACATTTAGAAACACAGCAAAAACTTTTCCCTGGCATTGCTATAGCTTACAATGGCATTGGCTAATGCGTCGTCTGCAAATACCGACCCCCCCCCAGTTTAGTTAATATTTTGGCCACTTGGTGGCGCGTCATGTCAACGCATGCTCAGTTCTATAGTGGATACAAACTCTATTAACTTACCACAGCTACAGAACTTTTCAACATCATTTCATAAGGTGGATAATTAAAACATAAATAGATGTTATTAGAGGAATAGAAATCCACACAGTTCTTGGTAAATGTCTAAGTTTTAAAAAAAATTCAATCAACTTATGTTACTTAGTCACAGTAAACAATTTTTAATATTTGTCCTCAGAAACTGTAAAAAACGTTGGCAAATTTATATTCGGAAACAGTTAAAAATTACGCAAGTTTCTCCTCAAAAACAGTTGAAAAATTCACCCGTGTGAGATCAGCAAAACTTGCCATCTCGGCAGGGCCGGATTTACCCATAAGCAAGCTGCAGCTTAGGGGCCTCAGCCATTTAGGGGCCTCGGCAAATGGCATTGTCTGTTACAAGTTTTAAAACGTTTTCAGAGTACAAATTTGGAAAATTGTATAAGGTTTTCGAGTACAAATATGACAAATTTTCCACGTTTTCTGAGTACAAAATTCCAAAAAACTCCAGGTTTTCCGAATACAATTTCGAAATTTTTTCCACTCTTTGCGAATTCAAATTTGCTACATTTTTTTTTAATTTTCCGAGGACAATTTAAAAATATTCAAAACATTTTTAAATGATATGTTTGTAAAATTTTCAAATATTTCGAAGTAGAAATTTGTAAAATTGTCATCCTTTTTTTTCCACGGACATATTTTTAAAATTTTGCATCCATTCCGAATAGAAATTTACAAAATTTTAAACCTTTTCCAAGAAAGAATTTGCAAAAATTTAACCTTGTTCCCAAGTTGTAATTTTTTTACTATTTTCCACTAACAACTTCTTAATATATTTTAAATTTTCCAAGGACTTTTTGCAAAATGTTAAGCTTTTTTTGCGGACAAATTTACACAAATTTCCAGAGATTTCCAAGAAAGGGTTTAAAAATGGTTTTTAATTTTCTGAAGGCAAATTTGTTAAACATTTAAAAAACTTCTTGGGTAATTTTGTAAAATTTTACAGATTTTTATTTTCACAATCAAATATTATTCCTCTCATGAGGCCTCACTGGAATATTTTGCACAATTAAACAATTAACACGTTGTCACATCATGGCTAGACCAGTGATTGGACCTTTGAAATTAGATTAAAAGTAAAATGTTCAAAATGCCTCACGAAACGACACAATTCACAAAAAGTATTGCTTGAACCCTCAACTCCACCTAAATGGGGGCCTCTTCAGATGGCCACAGCTTAGGGCCTCACCATGCCTAAATCCGGCCCTGATGATCTCGGATAGCCATCTTGAAATCTGAGTCCAAAATGTCTCAACCCTTCTTGAAATCCCAAAGAAGTACCCGAAGGCAGCATAGTGTTGATCACTAATGAGCAATCTGGAGAAACTTTTGTTAAACTATGTCCACAAAAACACCTTCAAGAATCTGAGCATCCTGCTAACCATCGACTTCGATACCAACGAATTGACCACTGGAAAAAGGAACCTTCGAGTAATCGTCGACTTGAGCAGTAAGTACCGGAAAAGCCTTTTATACCAAGATAAGGATTGCACCCTAAATTTCATTTTCATCTCCCTGACTTTTCCAGATTTGAAAAAAAATTCCTTGACCAATAACAATTTTGAATTTGGAAAATGGAGCAATTAGTTTTGCCAATTTTTTCTCTGAAATTATTATTATTATTTATTTTTTTTCTTTTTCTTATTTACACAAAACATCACTTAAGCAAACATCCCCGCCTAAGAAGGGCTGAGTCCCTTGGGGCATTATTATTATATAACGTAGGAAATAATCTCGATTATTTATCTGTATTTGTGTCTATGAACCTGAAAATTTCTTCCAGCCTTTTTCTTACGACTTGCTCGCCACTGAACGTGCCGTTATTGCCTTCTGGGACCGTAGAAAAAAAAGAAGTCTGCATAAGAAATGCGAGCATCGATTCGTTATATCCGTTATTTCGGGGGTCATTCGTCTATTGCGAACTTCCAACAATCCAACGGATACGAATGTTCCTGAGAAAACGACTTCTAATGATTTGAACGAGTTTCTTGCAAAAGCAGACAACTGGGAGACTGATCTGGAGTGTCCAATGTAAGTAGGTTACGTCCTAATTTTAAAAAAAACCGCTCCGTAAAAGAATATACTACTAGTTACACAGGGATCCCCCAGAAATTTCATTTTAAACTTCCCTAATTTTTCCAGGTTCTAAAAAATTTTTCCTGACATGTGACAACGTCAAAAATTGACATACTGCTTTTCAAAATTGACACAGGAAAATATATTGCAAAATTTACTAATGACAATTTAGAAAATTAACATAGAAATTTTTTTAAAAAATGTGCATGACATTTTTGACAAATTTGACGAATTTTCTGAAAATGTGACAATTTTTGTATTCGGAAAATGTAGAAAGTGCTACAAACCTGAAGCCGTGGAAAAATTTAGAAAATTTCAACAGGGAAAACCTGGAAAGTTTTAAAAAATTGTCCTCGAAAAACGTGACATATTTTGCAAATTTTTCCTCGGAAAACGTGAAATATTTTGCAAATTTGTACTCGAAATACGTAGACAATTTTCAAATTTGTACTCGAAAAACGTGGAAAACGTTGCAAATTTGTACCCGAAAAACGTGGAAAATTTTGCAAATTTGTACTCGAATAACATCGACAATTTTCGAAAATTTCAACTCGGAAAATATGGGCCCTGATCTAACTAACCATGATGAAACATTAATTTTGGATCGCAACAACATGACTACGTTGAATTTCCCTGACATTTTTTAAATAAGCCATTCTTCCTTGACTTCTCCAGACATTTTCAAGTTCCCTGACTTTTCCAAGTTTTCCAAGTCTGGGGGTACCCTGTATTATATGCACGCACACATGTTTTGCATGCATAACGAATTTCGCCAGTGTATTCCCAGCACACTTAACAAAATGCGAAGTGTTGTGAGTTAAATAGCAACGATTTGCATGCGATAAACACACGCTTTATTCCCTCATAGCTTACAGTACGTGATCGCAGAATCTGACACAAATTTCATTGTAAAGAATTTAAAATTTCGCCAACGATTCCGATTCGTTCAGAGTTTTGATCGGACTCTTGGAAGGAAATCAAAATACCAATAAATCTGGATAAAAAGTGAGTAACTGAATTCAGCTGCAAAATGTTTTCAGATAGATTCATGTTGAGCTGTTTACGTTTTGAAAAGTGGTATAGCTAGCTAACACTCAAGTTAGCATCGTAGAAGATACGTCATGACCAATACAAATGTTGACCACTGATAACGAGGGAGATGGGATTGCTGCACGACTGTCGGTTAGCGATGACCGCAACTGATGTGTAATGCAAATGTTGACCAATGCGAATCTAGGAAATATAAATGCTGACAAATGATGGCGAGGTGAAGAAGGCTAACACAGGGTTCCCCCAGAAAGTTTATTTTCCAATTCCCTGACTTTTCCAGGTTTTAAACCATTTTCCCTGACCAATGATAATGTCAAAAATTGTCATATTTTACCAAAATCGACACAGAAATATATTTTTCAAAATTTACCAGTTGAAAATTAAAATAAAAAACATTGCGTGAATAAATTTTGGAAATATGACAATTTTGTATTCGGTGTATTCCAGATTTGTAAGAAGGCTAAGAAGGTGAAGAAGGTGAAGAAGGCTAATACAGGGTTCCCCCAGAAAGTTCATTTTCCAATTCCCTGACTTTTCCAGGTTTTAAAACATTTTCCCTGACCAATGATAATGTCGAAAATTGTCATATTTTACCAAAATCGACACAGTAAAATATTTTTCAAAAATTACTATTTAAAAATTAAATAAAAAAATTTAAAAAATTGCATGAATAAATTTTGAAAATATGACAATTTTGTATTCGGTGTATTCGGAAAATATAGAAAGTTTTCCAAATTTGTACTTGGGAAACGTATAGAAATTTGCAAATTTTGTCCTCGCAAAAGTTTTGAAATTTTGGAATTTTGTCCTCGGAAACGTGGAAAATTCTGCCCTTTTGTCCTTGAAAAACGTGAAAAGTTTTTCAATTTTGTCCTGGGAAAATGTGGAGAATTTTGAAAATTTGTCCTCAGAAACTGTGGCAAATTTCTACTGGGAAAATGTAAAAATGTTTCCAAATGGGTCCTGACTTCGTTGAATTTCTCTGACGTTTTTAAAAATGTTATTTTTACATGATTTCTCCCTGATTTTTCCAGACATTTTCAAGTTTCCTGACTTTTCTAGGTTTTTCAGGTTTGGGGGAACCCTGTTGTAAAATAAAACTACCCCTTGACATTCTGGTGGTTAGCAATCACTGATAGCACCCCTGCTCTGGAAGACTGACCTTCAATTTACGGAGTAATAAATTGTTTTGTGGTCAAGTTTTACTTTAATTATGTATCTTATCATCCAGTTAGTTAGATTACTCATTAATTTCTTACCAAACCTAATTAATCTTACTTTTGACATACTAAAGTGAGTGTAATCAATTTTGAACTCTGAAATTTGAGGGCATCACGAAAATGTTGAACGTTCACAGATAAAAAAAAGGAAAAATTTCTGAAAATATTGAAATTACTGTATAGAAAAATGTAGGTGCAAGGCGTAATGAAAAACGATTCATTAAAATATTTGACAACGTAAACATACATCTACTGTATCATAATTGAACGCGTAATAACAAAGCTGTTCTTTCAAGCTCCAGTTTACAGGAAGCTATTCGAAGATGTTTGGAGATTCTCGACAGGAAGTGAAGACGTTGAAGTCAATTTTATCAACTGGATGGTCATGCATGCTGAACAACAGAAAAGTTGGAAATCAGACTCGACGTTTGGAAACCGGCTCCGAAACACAGAGAAAAGGGTTAATGTAATTGCTCCAAGTTCCTTAGCACATCGTTGCAACGTCTTTAGGAGTCATCAATAAAATTCAGGAAGAAGCCATTGCGTGCTCATATAATCTAAGCTGTAATTCTGGGCGACATTTGATCCGTTTAACGCGCAGTCTCCAAGAATCACGTGGCCATGCAATTCTGCTCCTTAATGAACCAATTTAGCGCAGGAAGAAATGGCATTAAAACACCCTCCTTTGACAGGGATGGCCTACCATGTATAAACAACACGCAGTTATCTAAATTAAGAACAGCTTTATAACACCTTGTTAATCCAATACAAACGCACCGAGCGTGTGCGAACGTGTAAGCCCTTTTTAAAGTTCATTGAATTACACAACGAATAAGTGTTCGTCAATTTAGAGCAAGGCTTAGCTTCTAGACGACGCAAACGTTTTAGATTTACAGGACAGTGATTTCCGAAATAATCCAGGGGCTGTGAAGAGCGACAAAATTATGGTAGGATGCTGGAATCAACGTGTCGCGTGTTTATTAAAAGATGCAACCGTATACGCAATTGCACAAATTGGTCGTAAATAAGCGAGCCCTTGGGAGTCTGAAGAAAATTTCCAAAGTTGACAGGAAAGCCGCCTATCTCTGAAGACACGAGCTTTTCTAAAAGAAGTGATTGTTTGAAAATTGCCCATAAAAAGGCGAATTTTACGATGTATAAAAATCATGCGAAAAATGGCGGAATTTTATGAGCAAATAGATTAGATGCGATAAGTTCATAACGTTGGTGGTTTTTGATTCAACGGTGACGCATAGCTTAGGTCCCTCGTCGAAAACGTATATTTTTCAGAGATTATTTCGACTGATAATAGCTGCTTGAAAACAGCAAGAAATTTACCGTATCATCGGCAAACATCAAGAGTACACAATTACTTTTTAACATTTTAACACTGGGTTAAAATTTGGATGAAAATTTTTCAAATGTTCGTCTACAAACTATCAGAAACGGATGAAATGTATTCGTGTGACTTAACCTGCCTTTTCACATCAAAAAATTCATATTCCAATTTAGAACTAATCCTTACCATATCTACTTCAAATCAGGTAGCTTCCAACCTATCCTTACTATCCTTACATAACATGCATGTTATGCTCAACTAGCCCTCCAACATGGACACATTTACTTAAAGAGTGTGATAACCCCAACATAAAAATGATATTAAGGTATAACAAAAACTCCCAACAAACATATCTAACTCAAACTACTGTACCTCGAAAAACTCATGATTAACATCCTAGTTAAAAACACGTGGACTCTATTTAGAATTGCTACAACATATGGAAAAATGCACTGAACTCTCGAACATTTCAAACGCTTCTCTAACTATAACAACACTTGTCAAAACAGCCATCGGCAAACACAATCAACATCACGGTAAGTAGAAGCTAGAGTTGGTAATTATCGATTTCCCTTTTCTTTTTTTTTCTAAACACACTTCATCACAAAAATGGGTACGTTCACTACAAACTTTAAAGTCAGCTTTTTAAAGTCACCTTAAAAAGCTGACTTTAAAGTTTGTAGTGAACGTACCCAATACCACTATCGTTTTTTTACCATTTCACACTACATGCGACAATTGCCGTATGTTGGGTCAATGCCATTGTTGATGTGTAAGAGGATTATGAGAGAACTCATTTGCCTTTGACAACAATGACACATTAAAATTTTCATTCCATGTGATACCCTGTACACCGCAGCATTAACCTCACCAATTTCATTATATCAGATATGTACATAAACAGAATGGATTCTAACATTTTCGCGAGAATTTTAAGTAGCAATACGTGTATAAGGTTCATAAATTGCTTTTTCGCATTATTTACAGCACGGATAAAGTAGAATCGTAAAACCAGCCTAAAGCTTATTTTCTATGCTTGATTGCACAACGACCGGGTAGAACACTCCTCTAGAAGCTTACCATTTTATTTCGACATGTAAAAGGTTGCAGCAGTTTTAAATGAAGCTACTTGAAATAGAAAGTATTGTAAAGCCAAATGTGTAAACGACATGTATTTCACTTTATATTCAAATTACTATTTAACTTCAGGCAGCCATTTCTTCAATTTAGAACATTTAAAAGGAGAATGCCAGGGTAGATAAGAAGAAATATCCATGCAATTCACGCGAGCATACTAATGCATCTTTAATTCAGACTAGCAGACGATCTATGTGTTTTACACAACAGGATATCATAGACTACAGTGTATTTCTTTGCACGTTTCTAGTACATGTAGTGTTAAGCCCCGAACAGACTACGACAAACGGCAAACAAAAAACCACAAACGGCAAACGGCTTGCACAAAATCTGTTTGTCCAAAATCGTTTGTCCAAATTAGCTTCAACAAACTGAGTGTGCGCACTAGGGCAAATTTACCATTTTCAACAAACGCATCTGCTAAGCAGACGATTTTCAGGCAATCATCTGCTTAATCATATACTCGTGGAACATTATTCCACGTGCGGACTTTTTCTGTTGTGGAAAATGTTATGCTGATATCTCTATAAGAGCAGCAAACCACGTGACTTAGTTCTAACGTGGTACAAACCATTTTTGTTCCTTTGATGTTACCAACACTCCCCAGAAAGGACAAACGGTTTGTTCAAGATCGTTTCTTGGTTTGTCCGTTTGTCCAAAATTGTTTAAAACACTTTCTTTCACAAACCAATTGACAAACCGTGTGCCGTTTGTCGTAATTTATAGGGGGCTTAATAGTCACAAATACAAAGTAAATCAATAATGGACATATTTATCTTTGTCAAAGTTGAAGTAACTTTTACTAAGAAGTTTATATTGAAATTTGACCCCTAACGGTAGCAATAACCAAAGAGGTTCAACCCAGCCCATAACCTAAGATCACGTAAACCAAAGTAATGGGTTAGCGTTGAGGGTCAAGGCAAACAGTAGTAACCATTGAAAAGAGAGTTGACTCTAAAGCTGAACCAAAACCTAGAGTCAAGAGTCAGTATTGATGTTTTTGAGGCCCTCCTGACATGTTGATGACGTCATCAACATGTCAATGAGACGATTTCATTGGTTAGTTTGAATTGAAAAGCCCGTGGAATAACGATTTTTAATCTCACCACTAGAGGTCGCCATATTGAGATTTAAACCAGCTCTCCTGACCCTAAACCACCAATTTCGGAGAGTCAGGGTAAGGTTTACAGGTTGATCCAAAGCATAAAGAATTTTACTGATTAGGAGGAGGAGAAATAGTACTAAGGGGGCTCAGCCCCTTCTGACTTGTGTAGTTTTTGGTGTATTTCTTTCTTTTA
>JAQGBX010007885.1:0-11019 GCA_034698745.1 Megaphyllum sjaelandicum
GGCCTGAAACGTTCTGTGATGTATTTTTAATGTGGAGTAGTAAAAACGCAGTCGGTGCTATAATTTCTAATAAACTTCTATAACTCAAATTTTCTATAACTCGAATTTTTTTTCAGGTCCCTTGGAGCTTCGAGTTATAGAAGTTTCACTGTAGTCATATGTAATTTGGCTACAACTGATATTAAAGGTATTGGGCGGTGATTGTTTGGGTCCAGAGGATCACCTTTTTTAGTATTGGGTGAATTAAGATAAATTTCCAGCTGTCTGGGAAATTATGGGTTTGGGGTATATAGTTGAACATTGTTAGTATTATTTCAATGGTTGTCTGTGATGGGTCTAAGCCAGGGGCTTTTCCTTTTTTCATCTTTCTAAGAGCTGAGACTAGTTCTTTCCATGTGATAGGGTAGTCTAGTTGTGAGATAGGAAGTATGTGATTTGCTCTACTGTTTTTCAATTTTTTTATATAATTATTTACTTTAATCAGGGGAAGTTTGGGTGGTGGTGAGTAAATTAATTTAAAGTATCTTTCCTAGATGAATTTTTCCAATAAAACTATTGGTTTGTATGATTGGTGGAATTTTCCAATCAGTTTCCAGAATTCTGAGGAATCTTACCGTGAGCAGCTAGATATGCCATTCCAGAATGTTTGACTTTCTTAATTTTGCATTGTTCCTTAAATCTTGTCTTGGCCAGGTCCATGTTTTCAAGGGTGGAAGGGCATGGGCTCCTTGTAAATAATTTAGTTGACAGCCTTAAATCCATTTTGTTAGTGATGCAGTCTGTGTCGAACCATAAAGCAAGGATAATTCCCTGTCTGTGGATATGTAAACATTTTGGAATGTCTGGTATATGGTCATATGGAACATTATCAAATTTTATATCCTTCATCTTTTGATTCACTTGTTGATGGAATTTTTCAGCCGTTTTTGGGTTCCATCGTATTCTGGGATGAGCCGATTATGGTTCACATTTTCCTGACTTCGTTTTTTGATTTAGAACAGTTGTGATTAGGAAATGATCAGTTATGTTTAGGTATTACCAAGAACTCCGCTATTGAATTTTGCATAGCTTTATTCCATTATTTAAAATAATTAGAGATTGTTGGTCCACGCACTCGGCCAGCCATAAACCTTGAACATTCATTTTAATGTCTTGCGAAACTAAAAAGTTGCATGTATGGGTTTGTATTTACATAAGTGAGGGTTAAATTTAGTGTAACCATTTGTGCATTGCAGTCTTCCATTAGAATGAATGGCTGAGTACGATTGCTCTGGATAGGTTTAGTAAATTTATTCCTTAACAATTTTGACATATTTATGGGGAGTTAGTGACACCGGGGTAAATTGAAAATTGTTTCGGATAATCTGCAGTGTAATGAATAACCATTCATGGGCAGTATCTATGTATAACCTTGTATCTATTTGGAAATATGTTGGGAAGGGTTATTGTCCAAGTCTCTGACAACTGCAGTTGCCAACTGACAGTTGCAACTGGGTCATTTAGTATAGAATTTTTTGCCCCGAACATTCTAGGCAAGGAGTTTTAATAATGATGGAGTGTCATGATTGTGTTTATTTAAAGTTTTTTGAGGTAGTGTTGGGATTACTGGTGTCTTAAGAAGGTTAAGAGGTGGAAGTTTGCTCTAGGTGAGTTATGAGGTTTTGTGTGTTTGTTGAGTTTGGGAGGGGATACGATTGTCTGCTATCAGCTGATTATTTGGGTGCGAGAGAGTTGGGTCTGGGGTTGATCATTTTCGATGTGTCCCAACATGGAGGGGGGGCTTATACTGTTTGAGTTTAATTCAATTTTATATTTTTGGTTATTGTATTCTAGAGTGCCATCTATTAATTTGACTCGCTTACCTGTTTTTTTCAGAAAGATACCAAGGCATTAGCAATTTTCTTTTAAGCAGGGTTTGTTTAGAGTAGCTTTGCTCTAATCCAATCTTTGTGAAGCCTTCTATTTTCCTGATAGTGTAAGTTTATGATGAAACTAGAGAAAAAATTTACGGCATCTGGTCTGTGACTAAACTTTACTGTTTCGGGTGGGCATGGCCGCTTTTCGCTTGGTTGGCCAAGAGAGCGAGTTGCTTCGAGTTTTACATTATTTGGTTTTCTAGGCCTGCATGCTGGAATAATTGTCTAACTTGTAATTCCCAGTTATTTGGTATGGGTGGGGTGGTAAATGAAATATGATATAAGATTCCTTTCTGCCATAATTTTCTAGTTCTTTAATTTTGTCCGGTAATTGGTTAATATTTTGGCTGCTTGGTTGGTTCTTTGGTGTAAGATTTTGTATTTGATTTTCTAGTTTTTGAAATCTTTGCTCATTTTCGTATTGTCGTTGAGACAAGGTATCGTGGAGACTTTGAATCTTAACATCAAAATTGTCTTGAATGGCATTAAGGCGGGAGTTAATAGGTTGGATAGATTCAAGTTGTTGATTTGGAATGTTTTGAAAATATTTTTCATGCCTAGTTAATTTTTCAGATATGCCTTGTAGTGATTTGAGAATTAGATCTGTGGCGTTAAATTTGGTGGAGAGTTTTTATGTTCTGATATATTCGGGCTTGAAATAGCTCTCCTATTAGGTCCTAGAGATTTTATAGAAGGTGTGGGAGAGTGAGAAAAATCTAGTAATTCCTTTGTCCTATCAAGGGAGCGTGAGATAATTGATCTTGTGAAAGGGTTAGTTGGGTCGACACTTTGTGGTTCCTTGGCATTTTTAGGTTGTACTTTCAGGATGAGGGAGGTTGGAGGACCAGGGTTTACTTCAACTCCTGCCCTGATTAGTTCTATCGCATCTTGTTTTATGGTTGAAAGGCACAAGACAGGCGAATCGATAACTTAAAAAGTTAGGTGCAGTGATACTGCATTTCTTGGCGAGTAGATTTTGTTGAAAGACATGTTACTAGTCGTAAATTTAATGTCTGGAGAGCATTGAACGTAGTAGTGTAGAACTCCACTTCTCTGCTTGTTGGGGTTTGGCATAGAAGCAATAATGATGCTATAACTCCATGCACACTGTGTCCCTTATGCTGTCTATGGTAATGGAAGACTCGTTGATTTAATGACTTCGTTGTCATAGTGTCACAGTCTTTGGTTAGTGGCCAAAGTGATATAGGGCATATCGTTGATTTGAAGACTTGGATGCCTTGGTATCATTGCTTTGCGGACGATGAAGGTTGCTTGGTGTTTGTCGAAAATGGCTATATACTTGTTCCACAAACTCAAACTTGTAAGCTATACTTTCAGTTTTCTCCTAGAAAGGTTTCGGTTTGGGGGATGACACAATACTCATGGTTTCTTCGTCTGTGCAGCCGATATGGGTCGCATCTATGATTTGCATACTTGGATGCCATGGTGTTATTGTTATTGGTGTGACAAATTTTTGATTTAAGGTCATAATGTCATGGTTTGTTGAGGGGCTGGCTATAATAATAGATGATGCGAAATTTTTCCAAAGACTCGGATGCCATGCTGTCGGTACTGTTACAGGAAAATTTCCATTCGAGGAGGTTGAGATGATACTCGTTGTTTCTATGCCTGTGCGGCTGATGGAGGTTATGTTGTAATTCTTCCCTTTGTTGCATGTGGAATTAGTAAAGATAGTCCTCTCATATGATTGGCATAACAGCAAGATCACGACTATAATGCATTAAAGGTTATGTCCCTTTTGTCGACTGTAATGATGCAGTTTACCTCGGCTCACCTGAGATGACAGGTTGACCGACCCCTGGTCGGTGAAACTCCTACAACTCTTGAAACTCTGAATACATTTAAATATTACTCTTCATTTACTTCCTAATTGTCGGTAATATACATGAAATGTACAAGGTGTCTCCTCAAAAGATGGAGAATGACATTTCTTAAGGCAAATTCGAGTGACACACTGGTGTGCACCTGGTTTATGTTTGTGCACTTCTTCCATTGGGCTGAGCAATGGTGCATTTAGCTGCTTACACCCCGTGCACCAGGTGTACACCACCTACACCATCTAGAGAGAGCAGGTGTAGGCGGTGCACCAAACTTGGCGGATTCCACTAGGCACATCGCTCACGTGCCATATTTAGAAATTGCTGCTGCTTGGGAAGTCGACCTGCACTTATGTGTTCGGCTGGAAAACCGCATTGTGATGCCCCTGATATGTCGTAAGATTGCACCGTGCAATAAAATGAAGCATGATCGCATTGCAATAAAATGAAGCATGATTGCATTGCAATGAAAACATGATTGCAGAACACCAGTGTGCCCATCAGGGTTCCCCTAGACATTTTATTTTCAACTACTCGGACTTTTGCAGGTTTTATAAAGAATTCCCTGATCAATGACAACGTGAAAAATGGACATTTTTAAAATCACATACTGGAACATATTCCTTTCAATTCACAAAGGACGCTTTTGAAAAGTTACATAGAACTTTGTTAAAAATGTTAAACAAATTGCATACACATTTGATAAAACTGGCAAATTTTGTATTCGGCAAACGTCTAACATTTAAGTAATTTCTACTCGGAAAACGTAAATAATGTTGCTAATTTGAACTAGAAGAACGTGGAAAATCTAGCTCATTTCTACTAGAAAAACGTGGAAAAGTCCGTACATTTGTACATGCCAACTTTTTATGCATGTTGCCCCACTGTTGCCCGCATGTTGCCCGCACAGTAACACTAGCCGTTTGCCTGTAGGCAAGTTTCTTAAAGAGAGCGGCCACAAAATGTGCATTTTTAATATCCCTTACTTTTTCCTGAGTTAAATCCACAATTCCCTGACGACAACCTACTTGTTAATGCATATCCATTGCACTGAGAAGCTTGGCATAACACTACATTTGGCTACACATCTAGCTAAATAGGATTGGGAATGAAGCTGCTAGCAGACTGAGTAACTTGTATAGCATTTGCTTTTTATTTGGGGAAATTCCCCTGACAACTTACAAAGTTCCCTCAAATTTCCCTGAACACTTTTCCCTCCCCTGTAGGCACCATCTTTGAAGTCTTTTGCTGACATTCACATGCTGACATCTACGTCAAAGAATCCATTCATCGTTTTGGCAAAACGAAGGTACAGCAAAGTGCTGCCACCAGGATTGGTTGCCGACAGTTGTTTGGTGTTGTACGTCCTAGGTACAATGAAGTGAGACTTACCTGGGTTTTCTTTCTTTAGTCCTAACTTTGATGATTTGGAGAAGTAGATTCTCAGTGACAGAATTTAGTGGGACACAGTCCCAGATAACATCGTCCGCATAGATATAAAGGAAGGGGAGGAAGTTGGCATCTATACCTGAATTGATAGCGTACTGAATAGACATCCGATGAGTCTTAACAATAATCAATCAATAATCTTAATCAGTTAGGGGTTGATTTAGATCTATTTAGTGTTGTGATAGAGACATTAAAACGATGTTTTCTTTCTGATTAATAGTCTTTATATGATAAATCCTTAATAGTTCAGAATATAATGTAAATTATAAAATAAAAGTGATGGCCAAATAAATGGGGGAGAGGACAAACAAAAATTTGGGAGAACCTACAGATTCTGCTGCAATCTGCACAAATCACTGTGAACAGTAAAAGAATACATAAAATAACGACTAGGCATCATGATAGAATATATGAATAATTGGGTAAAAAGAAGCCTCAATGTCAGTGGATTTTGTACAACCGCAAGTTTTGACACCAATATACAAAAATTTCCAAAAATATCAAATTTATATTAAGGACCATTCTCGAATTAAGCCAGATAACGGAAATCTTGCGGACGTGTCAGTGACTTTTTTAAAACGCAATAATCAATTTAAGGCTTTACATCCAACACCCCTATGAGATACTCTACAAAATATGATCTCATGGGCAACACTTATGCAAATTAAACTTTGTAAAGATCCCCAGAGAGCAAAGGGATCAAGGAGCAACAATAAACACTTCTCTCCACACTCAAACAATAATGCTAAATCTAGGAGCTTTCTCCTAAAAATGGGCTTGACCCCCCTACCATATGGCATTTAATTGCTGACTGTAGGGTACTGAGTTGAATTGAAGCTGTATTACTATAAATTGCACAGGAGGTATCAAGTTCAAAAGATAAAAATAATGCTTGGACGGAATGAGAAAAACAAGTTGACAACAAAACTTTGAGGTACTTTTAAAGGGGGATAAAACCCTGCGAACTCAGGATTGCAACGCTATCCTGGGGGAGAACATTATCTTCTTCCCTGGATTTGATGACTAGCTGCACACACTTAAAAAATACGACAAAATATCAAAAAAACTTCGATAAATATTATGCATGCGATAATATAATACTTTTTCCGAATTTTAAACACTATGAAAGTTTGGCCGTGCAAAAGTGGGAAAAATGGACGTTTGTCCACGGTGATGCCTCTCATCCGAGACCACGCCGGAAAATCACAAAAATGGTCTTATTAGGACCGAAATTGCACATCCCCATGTAACTCCAAAATAAAAAGTGATAAAATTCGAACTTTTTCTGCAACGAAATTCTTTTTCTTAGACTCCTTTAGGAACGAGTGAAGCTAAATTTAGGGAGCACGACTATTTTGGGACCTTTATACCTTTATAAAAAATATGGCGTACGATGTGGACAAATAAGGACTAGCAAAAGTTAGCTCTTTGATAAACAATTTTTCTCTGCATCAAGAAAATATAATGGCAAATTCGGCTCATCACACCTGGTGCAGTTAGTTTCTTGTAGGCGTTGACCGATGACGTCACGTGTTTCAGGATGCGACCTCTAGATGCCTAGACGATTATAATCCGCCATGTTTAGTGCACAGCTGCCACCAGCTCCCTTGTTGGTGGCAGCGGAGCTCACCCGGTGCAAAACTGGTGCACGGGGTGTATCCAGTCGAAGAGGGCACGCAGGATGCACCTATTTCTGCGAAGTATGCACTATTTCCGAGCCGAGTGAAACGGGTGCCGAAACATGCACCCGGTGCACGTGGGTGTACACTTTTTCGGCAAGCTGAATTCGCCATAACTATTCCTATGAAATACTTTGAGTAAAACACACCAAAATCACGAACTGTTCTGACTGAAAAATGCCCGATGTTTTTGTATTTCTTTCTTTTCTTTTCTTTGACCTTTCGGCACCTTTTTTGGACTTTTTTGTCTCCTTTTCACTCTTCTTGATTTTCTCTCTTCTCTTCTTTTCTGCTCGTTCTCTGGCTGCTCTTTATTCACTTTCTCTCTGATTTCCCATTCATTTCTTCTCTACTTGTTTTCTCCATTCAGATCTTTTCTTCTCTGCACCTGGCCTATTCGCTAAGTCTTCTTCTCGGCATCTTCTATTTAAAATCTTCCGTTGTTGCTTTCCCCTCTCACCTCCTTTGCATTTCCTTGCTCACACGTTACCTTCGCTGCAGTCAGCTGTTCTTGTGCTTTTAGTGGGGGCTGTCCAAAAAGTCTTGTTACAACAAGGCAATGGTGCAATCTGCAAAATTGTAAAGGATTTTCGTTACTGTCCTGAACAATGTTTTAAGCAATGTCCTAATTAATACATTTTTGTACTTGTGTGCACATCTTTGAATAAGCAAAACTTTTGTTTTAGGACATGATTTAGCATACATGCTACAAGCAATCGTTTCGTAAACTAAGCAAGGACATGTGAACCCAAAAAATTCCCACACTTTATTTAATCATTAACTATGTATAAATACCAACTAAATGAACAACACAAATTAAAAGGAAAGGTTATACCATGCAACAAATCGGTATGCCGATACCTAGTTACCTGTGCATGCGTAGAAGTGAACACACTTTGCAATGCATGAAAATGGATACACAAAGAACAACTGGTTACGGTGCTTAACAAAACTAAACTCCTGAGTTTTTACTTTGAACTATTTCAAGGAATGCCTCGTGACGTGCTCTCTCTCTATCTCCAGGCGCAATTTGCGTTCCTCTTTTCCACCTCCCACTTCTCCTTTTCAAAATTAAGCTTCTTTTCCTCCAATTTTAACTTTTTTTTCTTCAAATTCTAACTGCTTCTCTTAAAAGTGCATCTTGCTCTACTTTCCTTTCTACGAAAGCTAGAGCTCCTCTCTTTAACTGGGTCGTTCTTTCTGCAATGTCCAATCAAAAAATATAAACATTTGAATGAATTGGTTGCTTGGTGATGACAGCTTTAGGCGCATGGGAACATTTCAATGACATTGGAGAACAATGTGAAGCTTACTTACTCGTAGGTACACCCAAATCCACATTTCTAGACCTCTGTGGGGCTTGGTGGTAATGACAATTGTGTGAGGGATGTTGAACCTTGTTGGGATGGCATTTCATCATGGTCTGTTAGAGCAAGCGATGCTTGAGATTCCATCAATCCATCTTGGCTGATCTCGCTAATCACCTTACAAGGCACTGAAATAAAACATTGTTATTTAAAACCTTGCATCAAACAATAAACCTCCTTTTTAAACTATAATATCATTATGCAAATGCCTCATACACCTGCAATTTTTAAGTTAAATGAGTTGTCCAGGCATACATCAACCACTGTTACCGTTTGAGCAGGCTGCTAACGATTCGGCAGCCTGTTGTCTTGCTGACACTCTGGCTTGCCTTGGGTCTTTCGCCGGACCACCTTTCTTTGGTGGTGGTTGTCGTTTAAATTCGTCCTCCAGTGCGACGACTTCCTGCAACAAACGTTCTTTTTCAGCGTACTGCTTTTCTGTGCCTGATCTGAAAGGAAATCAATTATACAGTAATGTGATGTTATACTGTCATTTAGCAAATGACATGTTCCAAAAGTTGTGGTAAGAGTATTTTCATTTACGTCTATTCATGAAAATTGTATTGCCTGTTGCAAAAATTAAGCAAACTACTTTCGGGAATTCATGTCAATCAGCAAAGTAATTAATTCTCTTTATGATTATTGAATGTTCCATGGTGTTACCATTTTTGATTAAAGGTAACGCCTTTCGGTCAAAACAGCCCTACATTTTCCTAATATTGCCCGCCACCTCATTCTGTAACACATGTACGACTTTGAAATACGTTACATAACCTCTTTTGTATATCAAAACCTATAAGTTTGCAATGAACAACATCATCCTAAATGCAGGTGACAATCAAGAACTCCCCACCTATATGAACAACATATGACCTTTCATAGCTTGGGTAGATCCCTGGCAAGTTGCATTCGGAATTAACTGTTGACTGTTAACTGCATGTTGATAACTAAATAACAAAGCCTGATTTTCCTTACACAAGTAACTTACTTTCGAAAGTTAGCTTTGTTGATAGCAGAGGTGTCGCTGTCCTCATGCTCGGGTCGCTAAGGCGACAAAAATCCAATGCCAAAACAGCCAGACTTTTTTAAAAGAAAAAGTGTTTATTTCACTATTCATTTACTCACTGTTCCACATTGTGGTTTAGCATTAGCGGAGATGAGGCACACAGCAACTAAAAACATGGGCATGATTGCATGTAGAAGAAAAGGGACAAGACCCTTGGGTCATGTTGCCCACTTGGAAACTATGGCATAATGACATCAAAACAAAGGCAAGATGGCGCCCGCAAAAAAAAAGCAGAAGCCTAACACACACAAGGGTAAGGTACAAAACACAAAAGTTGACCCTAGCGCCACCAATCCTAACTCTGACTGGGTTCAGGTGCAAAGTAAAATAAATAAACACGATAGCGCCACCAACTGGTGGGGCGAAGCACCATGAACTAAACACAGTAAACCCTAACTAGGGTATCATACACACTCATATGATCCTAACTGTCGAAACCGAAACAATAGCAATAAGTAAAACGAATCATAAAGGCCACAATAAATACACATCTTAGGATCTATGCAACAAAACAAAAGCATCACTAAATACCGCAAAAGGTGCCCACACACAAAAGGGTAGAACGGATAAAACATTTGGAAAACATGAAAAGGAAGGGAGGGGGTCATAGAAGGCACCCTCAGGCACTCTCCGCTCCCAGCCGTTACCCTGTTGAGGATGATCTTTTGGGCACCGGACATGCTACCTTCATGATAAGGATAACAAGCTTGGTCATTTGATCTGTAATAGCTCATCAACCAACTCAGGTGATCTTTTACTGCCCTGATGGTGAAAGGTGTTGAAATAGTCCACGCCTGATTGCTTTTACTATACATCTATTTATTAGCACATTTAATACTTTATCCGCTTTGGGATTTTACATATAAAACACACGAGCTACTGCTTACATTATACTTTCAAATGAGAAGAAGTTGGGCGGTCAGTGTGACCAGATAACTTACCCTCGAATTTCCCCCGTCTCTAGTCCATGCTACCAGATTTGTACACGCGCATCATCTTGAATCAGGGGCGCCCTTCCAACACCCCTTCTCGCTCCTGATTCTGTTCACTGGTCCTTCTTCAAACACGTTGCTCATACACCTTGCCATCTCGGTCAATTCTTGCGCTCTGCCACGCTATTCTGTTCCGGATTGTACGCCACGGAGGTATGATGCACAATACCTTTCTCCTTGAATATTCCTTTTAATTTCCCGCACATGTATTCCCTGCTGTTGTCCGTGCGGAATGCTGTTATTCTTTTTCCTGTACTTGCTGCGCTCACCGTGATATATTTTTCCACTTCACCCGCTACTTGCCATTTCGATTTTATGAACGCTACCTTGGTGAACCTAGTGTAGCCGTCAGTAAATGTTAGTGCGTACCAATTTCTGCCAAACAATCTCACCCGCATTGGTCCCCACAGATCTGAGTGTATTAAGTCGTTTACTGCTTCCGTACTGGTTTCGCTCTCTGGGAAGGTCTTTCGTCAATTTTCCCTTAATGCAGCCTTCACATGGTTCTTCTCCTTCGTCTGCTTCCTTTGTGTTGATACTTGTAACTAATTTTTCATTTATTATTTTCTTTATCGTTTGGTAGCTACGATGGACTAGTCATCAATACTATTCTTCTAGGCTTCCGCTGTTGGACGTAAACTGCTGTGCAAATTTAGCGCATCACCTACTTTTTTGTAAATAACATTATATCAACACATGTTATAATTTAATA
>JAQGBX010007886.1:0-11019 GCA_034698745.1 Megaphyllum sjaelandicum
ATTGTCGGATCTTCATCAATTTTGGTGGTGCCCACGAATATTTTGGCATCTTCAGTCCCTGTTCTCGCACTAGAAGTTGTAGATTGCAAAATTGATTTATTAACTGGGCTGATCTCACCTATGACGTTGTATAGGCGGTCCTCCAGAATTGTTTTGAGTAGATGCTTTTCATCACCCTTTTTGAAGATGATCAAATGCTGATCCCCCACAAGAATATAATATCCACCCTTGTCCAGCTTGCCCAAGCTCAGCAGGTTCTTGTTAAATCTTGGGGCGTAAACAACATTGGTGATGGACCTCACAAGTCCATGGGCCGAACAAATAATAAAAATTTGAGAAAGCATGAGCAAGCTGGTATTGCTTTTGCTCACCTAAGTATTAGATGGCAGCAAATACTCACATCTTACTCACTTGGCACAAAGAATGAAATTCGAATCTACCTCGTGCTCATTCTCATGTGAGTTTTTTCTCGATAATTTTGCTTGTGGCTACCAGGCACGAGTAATAGATATGGCCAACCAAAAACATAAGCCAGGACATAATAAATGATCATAATTTCAAAATTGCTGCCAATGGCAGTGATAGAACAGTGTTAGGAGAGGAGGAAAAAAGTATTTATTTAGCATTATTGAAAAATTGAGAAGTATAAACAGGGTTCTCCCAGAAATTTTTTTTTTAACTTCCTTGACTTTTCTAGATTTTAAAAAAAATTCTGGCTAATAACAATGTGAAAAATTGTCGTATTTTCCAAAATTGATATTGAAAATTATTCATTTTTTAAATTTACTAATAGACAATTCAGCAGGGTTCCCACAGACCTGGAAAACCTGGAAAAGTCAGGGAAGTTAAGAATGACCTGGATAAGTCAGAGAAGAATGGTTTATTTTGAAAAAGTCAGGGAAATTTAATGCAAACACGGCGATTCAGGGCTTATTTTTAGAGTAGAAATGTGCGAAAAATGTATACATTTTCAGAGTACAAATTTGCAAAATTTTTCACCTTTTCTGTGTTCAAATTTTCAAAATTTTTCACATTTTCCGAGTACAAATTAGTTTTTCTTAGTTTTTCAAGTAAAAATTTTTAACATTTTCCATTTACAAATTTTTAAAATTCTCTTGGTTTTCCGAGTTCAAATTTTTACATTTTCCTATAGGACAAAATTGCACAATTTCTCACTTTTTCCGAGCACAAATTTTCAACATTTTCCGAATACATTTTTTTTTAAATTTTAAAAAAGATTATTTGTTAATTTTAAAAATTGTCGTTTGTAAATTTAAAAAATAGGCCTATATATTTTCCAATGTAAATTTTAAATTTTTTTAATTTTTTACGTTGTTATTGGTCAGGGAATTTTTTTTTGAAACCTGGAAAAGTCAGGGAAGTTGAAAATGATATTTCTGGGGAACCCTGTTCAGTTTTTTTAAGATAAAAAATTTTGTAAACGGAAAATGCTCAAAATTTACTCGGAAAACGTGTAAATATTTTTTGCAAATTAATACTCTAGGAATGTGGAAATTGTAAATTTGTACATGAAAAACGTGGCAAATTTTGCAAATCTGTACTCCGAAAATGTGGAAAATTTTTGCAAATTTCTATTCGAAAATAGACCATTAGCTAATCTTGTAGAATTATTAATTTTGAATCATTTGACTTGACTTTGTTGGATTTCCCTGACGGTATTTTTGAGTAAAAAATAATTCAAAACTCTTTTACTATAACACATTGGACAAAATTGTAATGGTCAAGGAACGACGACACAAGGCTTGCAGTACAAAATAAGTGTTTAATACACGTTGTATCACAAGAACAAAAGCGGCTGAAACTCCCATGGCGAAATAAAACTGAACTTTCAAAAATCTTAAATCAAAACAAAACGGCGAAACAAAAAGAAAACAGTTCATGACCCCGAACAGGGATAGCAGGACTCGACTTCTCGGAGCCCGAGCAACGACTGCCCAAAACGAACCATTCAATCTCTTGACGTCACCTCTGTCCTTTCCCAATCATGCTAAATTATCCCGGGAATGCCACCTCGGCGGGTGCTGGTGACACGTCAGGGTCAGGGTCATTACACCCCCCCCACTAAAACAAAGCCACTCCGTGGCGATGTAAGTACGATTAACAACAGCAAAAAAAAGCACAAAATGGCAAAGATAAGCAAAGAAAGCATTACAAAGGCAGATATTACAATAGATACGATAATATGAACAAAGCGAATCAATCAAAGGGGTTACGATATGTACAAGGGTGGGGACACATACGATCGAAACGAATCACAGCGAAAAATTCAAAAGGGGTTGCGATATATACACAGAAGTGGGGATACATACAATCAAAGCGAAAAATTCAAAAGGGGTTACGATATATACAAGGGTGGGGACAAAAAAAACAATACAGTTACATTACAGCGTCTCGCGAAACATAATCATCGCGTCCAATAACGTGGCCAAAGCCTGATGTAACAAGCAACGTTCGCAAATAATGTTCACAAAATCTACGCCAGCACTACAGATCCTCTCCGAATCATTGTCCTTGCCGTCAATATCGGTGCAAATCTTGGGTCATCCTTCTGTCCAACTCCTCCGTCTTACTGTTCACAAAGGAACCTGGGGGAACTGCACGGAACAACTGCGACGCAAACGGGAACATCATGGCTCAGGACTCCAAGAAATACCTCCCGAACGTCAAACTTTCCAACTGGTACTCGTTATTGAGCAGACAGCTGCCAACGGATTCAAATCTCCCGGTGATGTTAATCAAGAGAGCGCACTCGAGGACCACTCTTAAACAGCTTTCTCCATCGTATCTCGGAACCAACGCGTCTATTTCTGTCATAATAGCGTCGTACATAACTTCGCTGTCCAAATTATTCGGCAATCTTGCCGAGCGACGACAACTGTTTCCAGCAGCGTCGACCTTCTCGCCCGTTGGACAATGCCAACTCCATCTCGCCAAAAACATTGTCCCCGAGAAAGTCGAGGTCGTCGGGATCATGGTAGTCCGGTCCAAAGCGGAGTTCAAAACGACACAAAAAAGTGCGGTGGGTGGCGTAACGGTAGAACAAACGCAAGTGCCGAAAAAGGCATAAGTCACGAACAGAAGGCCGAAAGTCGGACGGCTAAACGCCGGCAGCGGATGCCGATTAGGCCTAAAAGGGGCCATGTTGCAAAAATTCGAAAGATGTCCAGGGCTCTCCCCGGTATCTCCACCATGTAATGGTCAAGGAACGACGACACAATGCTTGCAGTACAAAATAAGTGTTTAATACACGTTGTATCACAAGAACAAAAGTGGCCAAAACTCCCATGGCGAAATAAAACTGAACTTTTGACAATCTTAAATCAAAACAAGACGGCGAAACAAAAAGAAAACAGTTCATGATCCCGAACAGGGATAGCAGGACTCGACTTCTCGAAGCCCGAGCAACGACTGCCCAAAACGAACCACTAAATCTCTTGACGTCACCTCTGTCCTTTCCTAATCGTGCTAAATTATCCCAGGAATGCCACCCCGGCGGGTGCTGGTGACACGTCAGGGTCAGGGTCATTACAAAATCATGCAAATTTTCATGTTGTTAAAATGTTTGCCACTGTTTTTAACAACATTGTATAGCAGCAGCTGTGGTGAGAAAGATCATAAAACAGGGTGATTCCTGATTCAACATACAACTCACTAAGGGTGAGTAAGTTCGCTCAGTAAGTGTATGAGCATTATCTAAAATTCCATTCATTGTACAAATTTGAGCATGATGGTGCGTACTTTCTTACATTTAAGACTTTACTCACACTTTACTCACTCAAATTTTTCATTCTTTGTTCGGCGTTATGTGTACCAGCTCTAGCGGATGCGACGTCTTGATTTCCACTATCTTCTGGAAGGACGATTTGGTAAGTATTGTCGAATTGCACGATTCACATACCAAATCAACAGCTGCAGTTTTTAGATCCAATCCTCTTGTGGCGTTAAGCTGTATTAGTCGCTCCGTGATGGTGGCCAAATCTCTTGTGCCACAAAATTGTCGGATCTTTATCAATTTTGGTGGTGACCACAAATATTTTGGCATCTTCAGTCCCTGTTCTCGCACTAGAAGTTGTAGATTGCAAAATTGATTTATTAACTGAAGTGATCTCACCTATGACGTTGTATAGGCGGTCCTCCAGAATTGTTTTGAGTAGGGGCTTTTCATCACCCTTTTTGAAGAAGATCAAACACTGATCACCCACAAGAATGTAATGTCCACTCTCATACAGCTTGCCCAAGCTCAGCAGATTCTTGTTGAATCTTGGGGCGTAAACAACATTGGTGATGGTGATGAGGTTTTCTTTACCATCCGTCGTGATCCTTATCTGGATGTTTCCAATCTCTTCAAGAGCTGTGGAGAAACCTTCTCCCATCTCCATCTCGGTAAACTTTTTGGGCGTGTAGGAACAGAAGAATTCTAAGTTGCAACAGATGTGATCCGTTGCTCCCGTGTCTAGGTACCATTCAGATTTAAAATTATTAACGTTAATCATTTCATGGTATACTGAACCTTTGGGTTTGGGCAACTGCTTGATAAGTTTTTCCACACAGTTGGATCCCAATTCAGACACGGGTCCAGTGGACAGGATCATTGGTTTCGGAACTAAAACAGCTTCCTCTACCACGACACAATTAAAAAAGGTTGATCCGTCTAATTTTTCGCCTTGTCTTGATTCGTCGGCTGTCTTTACAGCGTTGGTTAATTTTAAATTCTTTTTTTTTCAGCTATTCATGGCGCCTTTCTTCTTAGTTCCGTCTGCAGGTTTTGATTGAAGTTTGCAGAATTTTCAGTCATCTGAGTTCTGCATTCACGTGCGTAGTGTCCAGTTCTCCTGCAGTTGTTGCACACTCCAGTGATGGGCTTTGGATTCTGCCTAGGGTTTTGCATACCTTGTTGTGTAAAAAACGCCTTGGTATTCTCGTCTCCATTTGGTCCTGAGGATTTCGAAGCATCAGGCGCGTATGTTCTGCCACCAGAGCTTCTTTGGCTTTCTGAGGATTCATTTCTTTAGTAGAAAAATAAAATAAACTGTGCACCACAATTTGGTATTCATCTGGAAAAAATCTAGATATTGAAAGGCATGTTCATGAGGGATTATTTCAGATCCTGCATTCTTGCACGCGATCGCAGCGATGTTGACTTGACTTAGAAACATAGACATGTCTTCTCTTGGTTTTATCGTGATGGTGAGAAATTTTCTCCTTAAACTGCTTACGCTGCCAAAAGGTGTTTGTTCATAAATTCGTTTTAGAGTCGCCCAAACTTCCCTCGCAGTGATGCAGTCCCTGATAAGCGATTCGACACCAGAACTTATAGTTAAACTTAAAGTACCATACGCCTTTTCCTTTCGCATTTTATAATTTCTCTTCTTTTCCTTAAATGCTGTTACCATAGTCAGCTCGTAAGCTGCACTATTTTCAAAAATAAATTCATAGAGTTGTCTCTCACGAAGCATCAAACCTGCCTGATAAGACCAGCTTTAATAGTTGGTTCAAGACAATTTTTTGATTTAGAACGCTTTGTCTCCGTTTTGTGAATTCTCCATCTTGTTGGATTTTTATGACGAAAAATTCAGAAAAAGCTATCAACAGAATTATAGTTGATCACTTACTGTTTGGCGAATTCCTTTTCACGAAAGTTGCACAATTTTTCCAAAATTGCAGGGTAAAATTGACTTCAAAAGTTCGAAAAATTTTCAAATTTCTTCTGGATTTTTCTGGATATCCACGATTCTCTGCTAAAGTAGATTTCCTGGTGAATCTTCTCTTGTGGTTGCTTTAATTGCAACCATGCTCTGCTACCATGTTGATTTTGGTTTGCAGAAACAGTTGTTTCCAACTCGTTGATTGCAAACCGCCGTCAATCGACAAATTCTTTATTGAGCTTGTTGTAAAAAGTTGCATAAGCAACACTAAATGCTAGCCCGAGAATTTAGTTCATAGTTTAGAAGGATCTAAAGCAAGATGGCGGCCCTAGCTGTATCTTGGCTTTGTTTCAATTTCTGGATCTTGGAAGGGTTTCAAACTTCTCTCATCCAGAATAATTTGTAGCATCAAACATCCTCTTTAACTCACGATTCTTTTAGAGAAGTTCCTTGGTGGTTTTCCGAAGTTTCACTTCCACTAATCAATCCTTAAGATGATTCAATGATGATACAGCAGTGAAATTTATTTGAATTTCACAACGCGTGATTGCAGAATAAAACTTTAGACTTTCAAACGTTAAAGATTGCAAAGGTAAAATTGTTTTTTCATAGACAAACTGAATTAACTTTAAACAAAATTCTTGTAAGGGAATAAAAGCTGGAGAGAGAGAAACTTACGTCCAGTCCCTGCAGAACCTAACAGAAAAAAGAATGAAGCATGGGATGTGCAGATCTCAGTTGAATGGGAGGTGGCTAATTCCATGCTCTTTCAAACTGCTTCAAACAGGTCGTGACCTTCTTTCAGGTTTGAAGCAGCGCATCATTAGGTGAAGCACCGTAGGTTAGTTTAAAAAACTTAGGGCCTGTCCAAACTGGTAACTTTTAGAATGAAGTTCAAACTTCATACTTAAAAATGAGCGGATGAAGCGTCATTTGAGGGCAGAAAAGTAGTCCGAATTCATGACCTTAAGGGCGTAGTGCGAACTTAAAATGACAATTTTGCATGAGGGTTGCTGACTTGCGACCTACGATGACATTAGGATGACGTCACTACTGTGAAATTATGAGATATTTTAGGACCAAGTACAAAAAATTTTCAAAACCATACTAACTCTATACTTCTTTGGTTCGAAAACATGATGGCGGCTAACATCTAGGCAACAGCGAGTTAAAATATCAGCTTCAAATTAAAGTACATTTATGTACCTTTATGCTAGCTTTATCTTTTTGTTAATATTATACTTATATTATATTTGCAATAAAACCACCACAGTCACAAATTTTAATGAAAATTTAAGCTTTAGGCACTGCAAATACTGGATTTATCTAAAAAATTACTTTGCTAAAAATTAGCCTGGTATTATGGTAACATATGAGAATTGACTTTGTTATCAGATGGTTTAATTCCAAAAATTGTAAGTGGATTGTAAGGCCTGTAATATCCACTCACCAATTCAGACTGCACAGAATTTTGTCGGTAAAATAATTTGTAAATTACAAATCAAATATTGAGTGCTTAACATATAAATATTTATCTCAAAAAGTATGAGCTAATTATGAAAAGTTTTTTGGAATTTACAAGTTGTTTCACCATCAAAATTCTGTGAGGGCTGAATTGGTTACTGCATGGATATTAGTTTACAATCCACTTATGGTTTCTTGGAGTTATGTCATCCAGGAACATTGTTTATACCCCTATGTTAACGCAACACCAGGCTACTTTTTGGTGCAAATATTTTTAAAATTCATCATGTAGTTCATTTGTAGTTTATGAATTTTATTAAGGGTCTAAAAAATGTATCTAAAATAATCATGCCAAAAATTAGCCTGGTATTGCGTTAACGTATGGCTTTCAATGTTGTTCCTCCGGTGACATACACATACTGTAGGTGTTTAAATCTACATTTACATTTTCATAATTTATGTAGACCCATTTTTAACCCCGTTTTAACCCTTCCCCTCCCCTGGGTGGACATTTAAAGACAATTATGGTAAAAAAATTACATATCTTATAAAATCGACAAAGGAAAACATTTTGAAAAAATTACTTATAACAATTTTTAAAATTACCAGAAAAACAATGCTAAAAAAAATTTGACAAATTTTTATGAAAAAAATTCTTTTCCGAAAATGTGGAAAATATGTGCTCTTACAACCTAGTAAATTTGTCCATTTTGCCCTTGGAGGTTCGTAAAACGTAAGAAATTTTGCAAACCTGTACTCTGAAAACATGCCGAATTTTGCAAATTTGTCCTCGAAAAAAGTAGGGAAATATTTCAATTTCCATGAAAAACGTGTAAATTTTTTCAAACTTGTACTTGTAAAATGGGATCGCAACTACATGACTTGGTTGAAAAAGTCTTTCTTCTCTGAGCTCTCCCTGACTTTACCAAACATTTTCGAATTTCCTGACTTTTCCAGGTTTTCTGGATCTGGAAAACCTGATTTATTAATGGTGGTTTTTAATGATGCAAACTTTTTTAATTTAAGGTATGAATACAGTTAATTAGCAAAAGCAAAGTGCAAAAAGAGTGCATGTGGACTTTTGTAATATACCATCCTTCCCTTCCCTTAGGTGGACAACGAGAATGCCCTAATCGGTCCCCCCACCCTTCACTGTCTATGTAAGTTATGGACGGCCCCTTAAACCCATTCATGATAAAAAGTTTGTCCATCATGCTAATAGATGGCAGTGCGTGCAAGTGCATATGAGCAAAAAATCTGCTCGAATTGCACACTTGCTTGCTTTGCATGCATACTTATGACGTGTGAAGTATGGAGTTTATACTTGGTCCAGTTTGGACAGGCCCTTAGTTTAAAGTAACCAGCTATTTTCAAATAACTAATTAACGTTAGTTGCAAGCGTTTTAAATTAATTAGAGTTCTGAGACTTGTACAATTAATTGACGGTTGTTTCCAATTAAAACGAAATGTTTTGAATTTTGGATTAGAGGGTTAACAAGCTAAAAGTGTTCTAAATTTAGAAGAGCGTGTAATCACTTTAGATTACAATCAGCCTTGTTTACCTTAGATGTTTGGATAGCTGATAACTATCCCATCTGATCCCATGCTTCTCTCATATCCTGGAATTGGTTCCTGTGTTTAACGTATGAGTGGAAATACAGAACATAAGATTGTTCACATGTTAGTAAACGATAACATTGCCTGAAATTGCAATGAGTGCTTTTATGGTCAACTTATCAAAGATATTGCAATCCAATTCCAGATGCTGCATTAATAAATACATTGTGAAATTAAGCATTGAAAATGAAACAATGTACGAACAGAATTATAAAGTCAATTGTGCAATCAATAACGAAAATACCTTCATCCCCTAACAAATGAAAACCATCATGATCGCTCAATGGATGATGTCAACCAATTCTCCGGACGGTTTTTTTGGACCCAGGATACTAACGAAAAACGAGATCCTGGTCCCTCTCTTCGCCTGTCTCAGGCCTCATCTGCGCTCACTTCGCTTATGGGAACAGGTTCGTTTTCGAATATTTTAGCCCAGGTGGACCCCACCTGGGGGTCCAGATCCCTTGATTTGACGCATAGTCTTGCTTGTTTAGAACCTGACATAAACCTTCGAAATCCCATTTCAGGTCCAGATTCCTCCAAGACAGAACCCCCTTCCCAAACCAGCGCCCTCTTCCGGGACTTCTGCCTATCCCATGGCGTTAAGCACCGAGGCCATCTGCCTGTTGATGGTAGGGCGTGCTGGTACAGTGCTTAACGCTATGGGATAGGCAGAAGTGTCGGAAGAGGGCGCTGGTTTATGGGATGCCCTGATCTTAAGTCAGATCTCAAAAAGTTCCGAAATGGAGGAATAGCTTAAAAAAGAAGTTGACAAGGGAGGCCGCTGTTTGTCGTCTACAAGGAGTGGCCACACAGAAACGTGTCGCATAGTCGACGGCAACAATTATCGAGGTGGCCCCACCGAAGGAAGGTGGCAAGGTGCCTATGAAATCGAAGCCCCAGTGGGAGGCGGGGCTCGTGGCCACGATCGGTTCCAAATGGCCAGCTGTTGATTGATGAGGAACTTTGGATATCTGGCAAACGTGACACTCGAAGATGTAACGTGCTACGTCTTGTCGCCAGCCCTTCCAAAAGTACGAAGTGGACAGGAGGGCGATGGTTTTAGCCGTCCTGAAATGTCCAGCAAGGGGGTGATCATGGCAGGCTTGTAATACTAGGGGGCGTAGGTGTTGGGGGACTACTACAAGCAACCGTGGTTAATTTCCAGTGATGTAGAAAGAGAGGATACCTGTGAGGACAATATATCCTTTTGGGAGTAAGGATCCAAAGGGTGACGATAGGATTCGCCGTAGGTCAGGGTCCTGGGACTGTTCCGCTTTTAAAACGTAATCAGATTGGAGAAGGAAGAGACAATCGCCGATGTCATCTACAAGTTCTGTGAAGGGCAGAGGATATCGGCTGGGGCCATCTACGTTCGTGTGCAATTTGCTCTTTTTGTATTAGACTTGGTATTCGAACTCTTCAAGTTTGGCTACCCACCTTTTTAGGCGAGAGGAGGGTGGTTTAAGCTGTTTAAGCTAGCAAAGAGCATGGTAATCAGTAATAATTGTAAAGGGGGTGCCTAGGAGGTAGTGCCAAAATTTCTCTGTAGCCTAAACAATAGCAAGGGCTTCCAATTCCGTAATGGTATATCGGGATTCGGTGTCAGAAACAGTTCAAGAGGCATAGACTGGGACCTGTTGATCGTTGGCAGGACCCTGTTGAAGAACAGCTCCTAAGCCTACGACCAAAGCATTCGTGTAAAGGTATAAGGGCTTGAAAGGGTCGTAAGTAGCGAGAATGAGGGCGGTGCAGAGGGCGTCCTTGAGCAAACCAAAGGCTACTTGGCAGTCCTAGGACCATTCGAATGGTCTTTTAGGGCTAGTTAAGTTCGAAAGCGGCGTGGCGATAGATGAAAAGTTCTTCACGAAACGCCGGTAATATCCGGCCATGCCTAAGAAGCTGCGGACTGCCCTGACATCTTCAGGGATAGGTAATTCCCGAATCGCCTTAACCTTGGCTGGGTCGACCATGATGCCATCTTTACTAACAATGTGACTGAGGTAGTGGATCTCGGGATAAGCAAAATAGCACTTCGAGGGTTTGAGGTGGAGATCGTGAGTGAGCAGCAACAGAAATATCTTCTCCAAATTGTGTAGAAATTGGGAAAAGGTGCCTGCGAAAATAATTATATCGTCCAGGTAGACGACAGCAGTCCCACTTCAGTCCCAATAGCAATTGATCCAGGGCAATTGATCTTGAAATCGGATATGTTGGGAAGCAGTCTTTCATTTGCTAGAGCTAAATCTATGATACTAAAGGAGTTTTTGTC
>JAQGBX010007887.1:0-11018 GCA_034698745.1 Megaphyllum sjaelandicum
AGAGATTCTAGGTTGCAATTCAGCACCTGTTCCTTTTGTTTTGTGTTGGGCTAACATCCCCACTTTAACACTAACACATGTACTGTGTATTTACCTTTATTTTAGGACGATGTGGGCAATGTGAACTGGAATTATACTAGGACATTAGGAATGACATCTAGCAACAATGATAAGAGATTATGTAAACTATGTCTTTATCGAATTAGGAAGATAGGTTCCATTTATAAAACATTCTGGCTCTTTGTTAACCCTGATGATAACAATCATTTTAGAAAATTAAACAGTACTTCGAAGAGTGATATTTTAAAAAAAAAATATGAAAATACGAAATACCTAATTGAAAAAAAATTCTCGAAAAATAGTGTCATTAGAACACTTTAAAAGAAACATGCTTTTCGAATAACGTTTCTGGATCATTTTTTAAGACAGTTTTCTGGGAATTCTTAACATTTAATAAAAAGTTTTTGAAGAAACTATGCATTTAACTTCGTTATAACTTTATAGTTGTTTCGAATGTGAACGCAGTGGACATCATTTGTGAACAGCCACGTATATGTATACAGGGGGTTCATTTGAAGATGCAACAGGTGGAATATCTTCAGATCCGTCATAAGTAGATTCCTGAAACAAAATGTAGTGTCACTACACCAAAGGGGCATCTTCTGTGCCATGACAGTTTGATGACCCTGAACACTGCTTCAAGGTCATCATGCAACCAAAATCCGAAATATGCACCGGACACCACTGGTGTCAGTTGTAAAAGTGCAGAGCACTGAAAATGAACACCAACCCAAGAGACAGAACGCAAAACTCCCCAACAGAACAGAATTTATGAACAGAAGAAGATAAAAGGAATTGCTGTAATGTTTAAGGGTTATACATGTACTGTATATGCCGAACTACAGCCTGTCATATACCCTGGGTGACTTGCAGTGATGCCCCAGCTTCTTCTGTTCATAACTTCTGTTCTGTTGGGGGGATTAGCGTTCTGTTTCTTATGTTAGTCTTCATTTTCAGTACTTTGCATTTTTCCAATTGACACCAGTGGTGTCCGATGCATATTTCGGATTTTGGTTACATGATGACCTTAAAACGGTGTTCAAGGTCATCAAACTATCATGGCACGGAAGATCCCCCTTTGGTGTAGTGATACTACATTTTGTTTCAGGAGTCTACTTATGACGAATCCGAAGTTATTCCATCTGTTGCGTCTTCAAATGAACACCCTGTATAGTTCATGGATACCACCACATCCTCAAACTAGTCACTCATCTCTCCGGATTACAGTACGGACCAAAAAGGTCATTTATTCAACATGGCTAGACGAAGTTATTCAGCCCATCAGAAAATCTTGCCATTCCCATGCTGGCATAAGGGACTCATTTCAAGTGACATGTTCTGTCAAACAATTTGACTTGGGATGAGATTTACAATGGAGATACAGTATTGCAAAAGCAAAAAAAAAAAAAAATCCCCTCCAGATGCCACTCAAGATGGACATTCCAATATATGCCACTGGACACAAATCCGATTTACGGGCTTTTTACAGATTGTCGTCGAGATTGACGTACTTCACATTTATTTTTTTATTTTTTTTTTCATTTTAAGAAAATCACCTAACTGTTTATATTTAACCTTGCCAGAATATTGCGAGCAATATATTTTATCAGAATCTTGCGTAAACTGTAATCCAATTGAAAATTTAGAAATGCGCTTAAAAGATGCCCTTTAACGAGTTGCCTTGAGCAACGAGTTCATTTTGTTTTTATAAGCAGAGCTTAAATTTACATAACCAGCAATGAAAACATGGTTGATGCATAAGAAAGCGTCCTATATTCGATGAAATGCATGACATCGACTGTTGAATAAACACACATTAAATGCAGAGTAACTCTTAATTTACGAGGGAAATATACCCTATAAGCACACGTTGATTTCCAATATGTCTATACATATTATGCAGATTCTCAAAAAATCGTGTACTTTCAACGACTGAATTTATTTATTAATTGAACAGACACATTGAATATGTATAACAATCAGGTGTGTCGATTAACAACGGCCTCGTGTAATGATTTGCACAAAGTTATACGTGGGAACGAGGAGGTTATTTTGTGACGTCATAGAAACTCAAAATCTATACTACAGATGCACAAAGAAAGGAAAATGCAATGAATGTTATTAATTCAGAATAAAATCGAAAGTATATAACTACATGGTAGAGAGTAAGGAACCCCGAATAACCCTCATACAGTGTACGCAAATTTACCCTTTTTATACCCCATTTTACCGAGAATATACATGCATGTAGGCCTACATGTAATTTGTTCCTTTTTTTTAAAATAAGAACTGGTATCAGCAGAAAATGTGCGTTATTCTGAAGTTATTTTCTCGTAGGCGAAAATCGATGCCATGCTTAATTATGAATCCTTTTTATTTATATGCTTATTGCCAGTAATGACCAATGAAAGAAACCCTTTTAGTAGGTGTATCAGCTTTATTCCTTTTCATCACCGTTACATGTAGGCCCTTACATGTAGTTTACAATTGCAAATTTTCTTTACATGATCAATACAGACTTCCAATGACGTGGAATTTGAAAATGGACCATTCAAGGGCCGGGTGATATTAAATGTGATGTATCCAACATGTAGACCTACAATGTTCGTTTTTGATGCGGTGAATCAAATATCTGTTAGCTCGGAACTTATTTTCATTTTCGCAATTTTTATTATAAGGAGTAAAGGCTTCAATATACATGTACAATGTACGTGTTTATAAAAGGTACGACATCACTGACGACAAAAAATCAATTACCATGAAACTACGTTCATATAATTAAAATTTCCGCGCGGGGAATCAACATATTTTGTTCCACCAGTAATTTGGCTATTTAATGTGATGTTTACAGAGTGTGCTTTTTAATAAGAAAACTAAAGCTACGTGTAGCAATGCGTCTACGAGCATATGCATAGTGGAAAACTTCATAAGTATTCCATAAGTAGGCTATTATGTGGATAAATATTACTAGAAGAATTCTGGGTCCGTATAACGAAAACTCGATTTTTATGCATTGATACATTTTATATTCAAAATTAAATATTTAACTGACTCAAGATGAAGCTAGAAAACACATAAAAGAAGTTCTCAAATATGTCCGATTGAACTTTTAGGATTACCACCTAGATATACTGTTCACGTTCGTGTATATAATAAACAAAAAAACGTTGATTTTTTGTTTTATCAAAACCTAAAAGAACTCGTCTTCCCTGGAGGACATTATAGGAAGCAAATGTTGTAGTTTTTCCCCATATAAACAGGATAATGGGCGTGCATGTACCTAAGATCATCTATATTTTTTTTCTACTTTCGATGGAATTGTCTGGGTAATTATATTCCACTATGCCATAAATGTATACTGTACACCGTATCTGCTTTTAAGGATATACTACATTTTCTAACAATGAGAAAAAAAATAATGCATTGTTTTTTTTTCCTTATATACAGTGATGTTTTTTTATCTAGAAGGACCCTTGCATCATTGTAATGGCTTGTTAACATCGACGAAATCCGTACCGTATATGCGTAACAATACGCGTACCGGTTCGCGTTTAAGGTTTTTTGTTTTTTTACCATTTACTTCCACACAAAATGACGATAAAAATTGATCAGACGGGAAAAGCTGGATCAACTTTAACTGGCACGGATGCGTTTGCAAATGTCGTATAAACGTCACTTAGCCCCGCCTACTGTCAATGTGCCGTAATTACGGTACGGATTTGGTCGATGTGAATAGGGCATAAAGTAACGTTGTGCGTCACGTTATATTCGACTACGCGACGTTTTTGTGCATCACTGCCACCGGGTGACGCTGGTAGATTAGCCCTCGTGTGCAGGAACAGGCCAACGTTAGCAATCTGCAACCAACCTATTAACATTGACGTTATAACTCCGTTTCAATCAAATTATAGAATCGAGGAATGTTTAGGATGCTTTAATTAAACGAATCTCGAAATATAATTATTATTATCAAAACTGCTTGAACGGAAATAAACGAATAAACCCCTTTTTTAAATCAAAATTAAAACTGTTGTAATTAGAACACCTATTGCACGAAGTGCATAAAACCATCCTCGGTGCGAACAACGGGCAAACATAATCCAATCATGCATTCTTCCAAGAATAGTTCCTAGACGCGCGCTCGTGCATTAGTGAAAGCGCCATAATGAGCGAACTGGCAATGATAACGCGCACGCTTCTTTAGGATTAAAAAAAGGCGCGATGTTTTCAAAATATAAACCATTTATACTCAGATCCATAGTGTTTTAAATTCCGTATTGGCAGTACGATTTTATCACAATGGATTATGAAAGTGTCTTGGTTCATTATAATGTTCATTTGGGATACACATGCATACATGTAAACTTTACGAGTGGCACTTTGGTAGTCGTGAAGACACTCGTGTAAAAACAACGACCGTCATCTCTCTTGCGCAGATGAAATTGCCATACGTCATTTCTAGTTTTTGGCTGTCAAAAACGATATGGACGAGAGCTCTACTCTGTCGTAATAAATCACATTTATTGTATAATCTATGGAAACATAAAATGATAACCGAAAAAGTCCGTCCGAACCACTAAATGCGAGAAACGCGTTGACGTTTTCAAGATAACGTCAACGACCGTTTATGTCTTATAATGATTCATTGTGATTACAGCCTTAACCTTCTAGGTTTTCACTGTTAGTAGACTCCACTGTATACGAAATACCAGTATCGGCACTGGTAAAAATACGACTGCAATAAAAGAATTGGTACCGCGGAAGGACTTCAGGATTAAATGTCCCGGATCAAAATGGGTGTGACTTAATGCGCATTTTGCATCATGCATTCGCTAGTCAGAATGTTGGCGCTGCGAATCAAGGAATGCGCGAAGTGACCATACTTGTATTTCGTATAGTATACTGTGGTGGACTCGAAGTTTTTAAACGTGTAGTGGTATTGACCACAATACATGTACCACTGACAATTATTATTATTATCAGCTCAGTCGTGGCCAACCCTCGTGGACTTCATATGCCAACTTTTATCTAGAGCCTAGTACAGATCAACGAAACCTTGTTTAACAACTTATCTTGAAAATGTTGCAAATAAGTTTAGGGAAACATTTTTGTTGTGAAGCAGTGTTTCATGGCATGTTTCTTCGATCCATCCAGTGTCGATCAGATGAAATAGAAAAAAAAGTTTCCGCAACATTTTCAGCACAACGCCTCAGGCCTATTTGGACGTTGGAATTAATTACGCGAAAAACGATCGAACATCGCTTTGTTGGCTTCATGGCAGTTTTTAAATCAACAAATCGGCTGGATAAATTTGTCATCGCCATATAATAAAAAACATGCATAGCTACTCCCCACGTGCTGAACGAAATGATCAAACGACGATACCCAAACAAAAGTGGACTTCCTTGAAATTTTAATAAAATAATCCCTCATGTATATTAATTGCACTATTGTTGCTTTAATCGATAATGGTGTTCACACGGCTCAATCTCTCTCTCTCTCTCTCTTTTCATTGTATCCTCCATCTTATTTCAAGTAAATTTGTTTCGTTAGTGTGAACACAGTCGTTTCATCAATAGATTGATTTGCCGCAACATGAAACTCCCCATTCGGAATGAAGTATTAATACAAAGTTTAGAAAAATCACACACTTTTGGGATCTACATTTCCAGCTGCTCGGTAGCGTTCTAAAATTTTCATTATTAAAAGGGGTGGCCACTCAGAATGCGAAGACTCCCACCACAAGACCCGAAGGTCAAGCGGAACGGTCATCAATGGTCAAGAAAACCCGTTCAGAGGAACAGCTTTCCGACCGGCTTCACGCTCAGGAGTCTGCGCTTCCACTCATCATCGTGGTTGGACATGATGCTATTTTGATAGCAAACCACACTCACAATCAACTATAGAATAGATCCTGTGAAGTATAGTTATTGTCGAAATAAGCGACCACGATGCGAGGACTATAAAACCTGTGCGCACGGCCCTGTGGTAGACCTTCTCATTAACATAATGTTTAAAAGTACTACGTCTTTATTAATCTACGTGTGAATAGACTTTACTAATAAAGGCATTGAAATATCAATTTAAACGTTGAGTATACCACCGATAATTAATACTTAACACCAGAAATCAATAATTTACATCAATATTATATCAAGAAAAAGGCAACTAGGCTTCGAGGTATAGAAAGCGACATATACAGAACGGCTTCGCTCTACAGCGCTTACCTTCTAACGATCTAAGTAATCTACAGCGGCTCGGTAGCGAAACAAGCCGTGCATCATTGACAATAGCGCTCCAACATTGAGAAATTTCTTCCAGAATAACGACCACTAGGAGCGCTTCTTGCATTCCATTGCCGCGCTTTTTAAACTTCCATAAATAGGTTGGAAAAAAAGTGTGTTTGCACAAAATACTTAATCCTGCTAATTAATAACTAACATTTTACTGCAAGAAGTTTACTTAATAGAGCATATTATTAAATTTGTTTTAATAAGCCAATCAAACATTTTACTCTAAAAATCTATAAAATGTACCAGCTGCTTTCTAATAACTGACATTCGTGGCTTTCTATAGGCAGTCTAAAAAAAGCTCGCTTGCTTTCAAATTTTATGATAATGTGATTCCTGTGACCTGCAAGTCATATAAAAATGCTACATGCTGTATCGTTGTATGTGATGATAGAAACTAACCTTTCCGGGCCATCCTGCGGCGTGATGGAGATCCTGGGCCGTATTTTAAGGGTAATGGGCCGATACCAAAGTCTTTCTTCCGGCGAAGGCGTACGATAAGAACTAGAACTACTATCACTTCCGGCTTCGTATTCGGTGGATTCGTCGTGGGTGATTTCGATTCGACAGTACCGCACTCTGCGACCGACACCGAGTGAGGAAGGTTCACTACTACTACCATCGTCCTACAAACAAAAAAGAGAACAAATTGAAACGCTTAATTCGATCCAAACACTTCCAATCTTTATATTGTGCATTTTCAAAGCAGAATTTTACAACCAAAAAAAATCATCCCATAATAAAATGTTTATGCTAATAATCTGGCTACATGTTTACTTGAACTAAATGATACCTGGGCATTTCCAAGTATGACGCAACCTTTTTTGTAATTTCCGAGCAACACTCGCGAGTTACGACGACGGTTGTAACACCAAAATTGTGAGAGGCAATTTTTTCATATCAGTAGGATTGCAAGCATTGTGTTTATCAAGTGTTTATGTTTTATTTCGTCATTTTGGTTAGATGTTGAATTTACGTTTCCACGAAATGCGTCTCTTTGCCTTTAGTGGATCATTTCGTGAAATTAGAGTGCAACATTAATTTGCTGCTGAGAAACGCAATTTATTAGGAAACACAAATATTGACAACGAAATCAACATGAGCGCTTTTGAGTAGAAGGCATGCAAGCACTTAGCAGGAAGCTAATTCAAATAGTCGTAACGTCTATTCATTATTCATAGCGAGTGATTGGAGGAGGTTGCGATAAATATACGTATAGCTTGGATACATAAGTACAGTATATGTACATGTCAAATTACAAACGTTTGCACCTACATAATGCCATTAAAAGTTCCCCTGGAAACGTAAAAATTTGGAAATCCGTAGCTTAGCAATTGAAAGGGAAATGGGAGATCCCATTAAGGATGAAACGGAAGCTGTGTCGGAGTAAAAGGCTAAGACTCCGCCCATTAAACTGAGAAAAACATTTTCAAGAAATCATAAAATCGGTCACGCAGAGTGAATTTCATGAACTCCATCAGGAACGTTCTTTCCAGAAAATTTGCCCACTTATTAAAATACAAATTATTGAAATACATCGTAAAAAGTCGGTATTCGTGTTTTAGTAGATTTTGTTAGTAGATTAAATCACTGTAACAATATTTGGTGAAATCACTGGGAGTTTAACTGTTTGCATTTTATGATGCCTCGTTTTGTTTGATGAACGTACGTCGCGTTTTAAAATTGGTACATAGTCCTACTTTTGTTTTGTCAAAATGATATTATATTATTTTTACGTAAATAAAGAATAAAAGTAAACAAAATTATTGTATCCTTTTAATTTTTAAAAGGATTAAATATACGTGTATATATAGGTAGGCCCACAGTAGACATGAGGTTACGGCTTTCGTTTCTTACATTAAGATAATGTCCCAAAATGATCACAGCTTTGCCAAATCTTACATTATTAACAGTAAGCGTTACTCGGGCATATCAACCATTTTTCCCCCATGAAAGCTTCTGTAATTTTTATTAAGGTCCAATTAATAATGTTCGCATTGACAGTTGTTAAATCAACTTAAATGGAACAAAACGCCGTCTTCACAAAGTCTGTTGGGTTTAGACATGTACTGTAGCAAAAACAAACCTTTTCACGTCAATTTCTGCAAATTACAGGTATTTTGTTTCAGCGTGGGACTTAACGCACGTGTCCGATCAGATTGTCGAACGCATCGGGAAACCATACAGGACAGTCACACACACACACAAAATGACAGAATCTGTCAGCACCAATCACAATTACACGTGGTTAAAGCGTGGGCTTACCTTGGACTGTTCCCAATCGTCCATAGCAGTATTAGTTAATCCCATTAAACGGGATGGGACAGTGCCATATATCGGCGTGTAACGATCCGAAAGCGCGAGGAATCACTTGGGGGGGAGGGGAAGAGAAATGGAGAAAAAGCGGAACAATGACAACATTTTTGGTATAAAAGAGCTATCTTGTCGACGAATCGGAAATAAGATTTTCGCGGGTCTGTTCAAGATTGAGATGGAAGTGGCGTTCCCGAAAATCCCGGAAGAATGTCAACTATGTGAAAGTGTCTCGCGGAGTGCGAGTGAAAGCGGAAGGCCGAGCATCCCGAGTGCGACAAATGCCGATGAATTGCTCGCAGACTTCTGTGACTCCATCAGACTGAAGTCAATCTCAGCAAAAGGAAAATTAAAAGAGGGAAACGGCAGGTGAGCGACGCGCATTGTAGCGTTGAATCACGTGATCCCGACGAGGGACCATGACGATCGTTTAGGAGGTATAATGAACGAGCTAATAATACATAACCATAGGCAGCAATCAGGAAGCGGCAAAAACGTCGCATCCAAAGAAGAACGCACGAAAAACGGACGAAAATCGGATGAGATGGAGCAACTAAATGATGAAACTATCTGAGAACTCCGTGGTCAGCATAATGCACATGTGGCATTAGCACATTTGGTATTGTGCATGCATCCG
The DNA here is from genome assembly GCA_034698745.1 of Megaphyllum sjaelandicum. NCBI lineage: Eukaryota > Metazoa > Arthropoda > Diplopoda > Julida > Julidae > Megaphyllum > Megaphyllum sjaelandicum. The sequence goes on from JAQGBX010007887.1 coordinate 9,301, forward strand.
TGAGATGCAGTGTACGAGGCGTATAAGAAGCAAGAAAAGGAGATGTACAAAATTCCTCGCTCAACTTTTGTGGTAAATTATCTTTTAGGCATTCAAAAAATCAACAAAACAATGTTAGATTATGACAGCAGTAAATGAGAACTGAAAATTGACGACATATTCCACACCCCGCTTTAGAAGTGACATACATGTACTGTAACTAATTTTTTTATTCATTTTGAAATAAAATTAATTCGGTGATAATTAATATAATGACCCTATTAGCAGAAACTACGGTAAATAAACCAAAATGACCCCGCACAAAAAAAATAAAAGAGCTCATGTTGCTTGACTTAATACCGCCATAAACCAGAAATTTACAATTTTTAAATGTAGTCACTTCCGAAGCGGGGGAGCGATATGTACATGTACTGTAATTATGCTACAAACTTGAATGTAATTACTGTAAATTGAGTTTGTTCAAACGACTACTCGTTATGTAGACGATCCCTAAACAAAGTTGCGGAACACCGTCGATAATTTAAGAATCTAACATCGCGCCTAATCCGTTCCTTCCTCTGCCCGATTACGTTTAAAGATTTCTGCACTATTCAAATTGGTTGACTAGCAACCTCGTACAGCAGTAGATCGTATCCTATTGAACCCTCGGTTATCCCCCCTCACCCCACAAACTCGACGATCTCTGCCTACGCCATCAGATATAGCTTCACATTCATCCATATCTCCTAAATTAACCTGATTTTTCCGCAGGTTTGGAGTCAAATCGTTAGCAATAAGGAAAATGCTAATTACACGTTTCCTGAAAAAAGGAAAAAGTCCCTATAGTTTCTCTTCAGACAAAATGCATAACAAATCGCACACGAAGCATCTTATTGATCAAATGGAATACACTTCAATGTTTCATAGATTAGTGTTTAAAAATGTAACGAATAAACACGAAAGCTAAGCGTTTATAGAGCAGTTTCCCTTATGACCGGAAAATACAGTCAAAGAGTCATCGAGTAAAGAAAATGAATAATTTAGTCCATGCTATTATAGTTCGGTACACTACATGTATATAGGCAATACAACATTATTTAAACCGCTAATATACAATAGATTGAGTGATGTATACGAGCGAATACAGAATTAAGACACAGAATTAAGTTCTATACAGTAAAATGGTAATCGTTCTCATGGACTGGATGGACTGGGTGCATTTTGCATTTGTTTGTAAATACTGGTACAGACCAACGATATTATATTCTTTACCCTGCAGGCAGTACACTGCACATACAATTGTAGTACCATTTGCATTCATTATACTTATAGTGTCAGCGTTTGACAATTTTGGAAACTTTTCAGCATAAAACAAAGATATTTTAGTCAAAATATGACAGAAGTACAACATTTACCCACAAAAGATCTTCAATAAATGTTCCTTTGGAAAATGGAAAATATTGTAAATACGACCACCATTTGCTTAGAATAAAATGGTGGCTGTATTTGTCAAGTTTTTTTTATCGTGATGCTCGTCCGTAAGTGCCTGATTGGCTGAAGAAAATGTATACAGTATATATATATAAGTACCGTAAATACGGTGTTTAGCGCCCGACCCGCAATAGCCGCCTGCCTTTAATAATCGCCAGGGGGGTTCCCCGCAATTTGCAAATAAGCGCCGGGGCTTCAATAAGCGCCCCCGGGCGCCTATTACAATCAAGTTTCTTGACAGTTTGTTG
>JAQGBX010007888.1:0-11017 GCA_034698745.1 Megaphyllum sjaelandicum
TCTATTTCATTTCCCCCCCCCCCCCCCTACCCCCATTGACCTGGGAAGCAACCGCCAACCTTCAAGCAGACTTCACCTCGCCCTAAATTCATAATTCTTCCTAATCAATGGGATATTACTGTAAATGCGAAAACCAACACGTCTTTTAGAAGACTCGTTTGCATCAACATATAGTTTATAACCGCGATTAAAAACGGTTGCTTAGTCCCACTTAACTTGGATAATGATTCCTATACCTGCTGCATATACTGTATATATGGCAATGGCCAGTGTAAACGTCACCATGCATGATAACTTATAGATCGCAACACCGTAATAAAGAAAAATGAAGATGAAATATAACAATTTGATATAGAGGACTTCGATATCGACATGCAGTTGAGAAGTCAGATATAACACGATATACAATTGAGTGTATTCTTAACCAGAATATAAATGCAGCTTATATAGAACCGCGATTCAAATCTTCCTTAATACCATGACCACCAATTTATTGGATAATGTACAGTACAGTATATATAGTTTAACTTTTATGAGCATATATCAAATGGACATCGAGCATAAATTATGGTACAAAAATCATTTATGTTGCCTTTCCCACGAAACACAATCTGCACATAAATATACAGTAGAACGTATAATCGGGCATAAACCTCAAAATGTACATGTATTATTGGTTTAACTGAAAACAAATAGGCCATACAGTGTATGCTATAGACACGAACTTCACCTAGCGGCAATTACTGAATCTCGCGTCATATAATGGTCCTCATCCGCAATTGGCGTGCCCCACGAGTGTCACATCCGTTGAAAAACTGGAATTCCGCCTCGTTTTATTGAAAACCCATAAAGCCATTCATTTAATGATGATGGCATACGGGCCTAAGGCATTTCTGGGTGGAAGTACACCTATTAAGTTGCTTTTTAGATCGGAGCTGGGGTCAAAATGAAGCGTAATTAAGGATAAGCGCGCGCTGCGGTGATTTCAGCGAAGGCGACGGGGCCTATGGCAAATAAACCAATCAATGCGGATGCACTCATCGTATTGTTAGCAATCTATAACTAATTCGCAGGATATCGCGCGATAAAAGGTCCGTTGTTGTTGACGTAACCTCCGACAGGAAGTGTCCTATGCGCGCGCCCTTAAAACCCATCGAAATTGGTCACGCCGATTTCGGGACAATGAAACCCGCGATGAGGACGACCCGATGCCCTATTAGATGCCGAGGTTGAGGAGCGTGCCCACTTCCGTTTCGATTAACGCTCGCACGTGGGTTTTTCACGCGACCACTTCCGATTACCTGCACGGGCAGGCGCACCACGAACCCCTTGGTCGTGGCCCGCTGCACTTTTTCGCACCCCATCAATCACTGCTCGATAATACTGAAAACCCTATACTGTAATAAGGTTTTCAGTATACTCGGCCACACGACCCTATACTTGTGGTTTAGCCTTGTTTATACAAAATTTAAAATGAAATGCACGATACTGCATTGAATAATCAGTATATTTTTATCACAAATTAGAATTTTACGCGAGGTATTAAACAAACCCTTTCTTTTAATATCGATTTAACCAAAATGCATGGTTGGGACCAGAGGTGCATGTTTTAGATGTTTTCTTTTTGGATTTTATAATATGCAGTGTATTCATGCATGTACCGTGTTCCCCCGAAAATACGATCCATTCAGAAAACAAGTCCTATATATACACAGTATAGTATGATTTTTGAATATTTTTTTATTAACGCCCTAACCCTAAAAATAAGCCTCAGTTTAGGTTTTTCCCATTAAGTATAGGGGGTGCATTTCGACGAAGGGTATGTATAAACAGATGAACAAGAAATATATTGTCAAATGACCAATAACTTTGCACTCCTGTGAATATAGAAACGTTTTCTGAATTTTGGGGCATGCAATTTTTCGTCGCTTTTGTGTGCAGGGCCATCATTCTTACCCATGCAGTAAGTGCCATCATCTTTGTTGCCACTCGATCATGTCTCGTATAAGTCATTAATTGACACTTGATTTATTGGAAGATGTAAAGGGAATAATACTTTGACACCCAGGCAAAATGAGTGCAAAAATAAAGCTATATAATGTATAGTACAAGTATAGAATCATGATGGAGGACTCCCGGAGAAAATAAAGAATACCGTAAATCTAAAATAAGACACCCCTGAACATAAGCCCTGATGCGTTTTTTGGAGTAAAAATTAGTATAAGACCCGGGCGTATTTTCGTGGAAACACGGTAGTTGCATACACAAATGACCAATACAAATAGTGGCCAGTCTTATAGAGATGGGACATATGCTTAAACGCAGAAATTTGCTTCGCGTATATAAACTTTATTCAAATATTTTGATAAGTGTGTTCGTGAAACAAATTTGATGTTGAATCAGAGTACATTTGTTTTTATTTTGTATTTTAGCGCGCCTGTCGAATTTATAATGAGGGATACTCAACCTGTGTAGATAAGTGTTGCATGAGTTGATTTCAAAAAGAATGTGGATAAAATCCAAAGTTCTGGAAGGCCACCCAAAAACGTTCCAAGCTTACATGTATATAGGTACTACGATAACATCAAATTAATGTGTTTCATTTTTCATCAAGTGGGAGGCATAGTAGAATATTTGAAAAGAGACTTGATTTTCCTCTCCCAAGATTTAATTCATTGGCTCTGATTTAAACCGCTGAATTAAATCTTGGGCGAGGAAAATCAAGTCTATTTTCCAGTCCACAGCAGGTTTGCTCTAATGTAATTAGAAAAAAAAGATACTGCGTTTACAAATTTTAATATAAAAAATAAGCAAAATACAACGCGGGATAAAAATGTGTTCTCTATTTTTATAATTGAAAATAATGTGCAAAATTTCAAATTCGATCATCGAAAAATCCCAATTCATGAATGGTATAAAAACGGGTAAATGTTTTCCCCAACGAGGAAATTTTGAATAAGCAATTTCCTCGTTCTGTGAATTTTTATTTATACGCCAATTCGTACATATAGGAGTAATATGATGAATGATGTGTGTACGTTATACAACATTAAATTAAACATTAAACCGCAGGGAAAGTGCGGTTGAGCTACCTTAATGGCTTTAGCCAATGAGAGTTGGCCACTCTCGTGACGTCATGCTGTTGGGGGAGGAAGGGGAAAGGCGGAAATAATCAGCGAAGCGCGTGTTTGGCACGCGCCTAAATCGCCATTTGATAAAAGCCAAATTGTATTAGGCCCAATTACGTGATTACCGGTTTTCCACCGAATGGACCAATCGTCGAGGGGCACTACTTTAGCTACTAACGTGCATACACGAGTGAAGCGGGACCATCCATTTTACTCGCATTTCAGATAGCGTTGGATTCGTACACCTGATTTCTGCAACAAATTTATCAAACGTCATCAATTGGATATTTATAACCGTCACTCGAAGCTAGTTTTCGGTCAACTCCGACATCATGTCGCTGCCGATCAAACGCGATTGCATCCCGAGAAAACCGTCCCCAGATCTCAAACTCAAAATCCATGACAAGAAATGCGATTCCCTGGATAAATCAACGTTTCATCATCGAAGGTCCAGTGTCCCCTCCTCAGCGACGGTTCTCGCCGACCATTCGAAAGGGGTGTCCGAATGTTCGATGTCCAGCCATAGCCCACCTCCTCTTCCTCCTCCGGCCACTTCTTGCCCCAGCCCGGTTCGACCGTTTCCCACGTCTTTGCATCCGCCGCTCTTTCCACACTTGCAGCTTCCGTTTCCAGGGCTGCACGCCTGGTCAACCAGTCTTAACCCTAGTCACTTTCCTCAGCATTTGGACAAACAAGGGGAGAGGAAGGACACACCTAGCCCCCGCGACAGCCACGTGCTCCGCTTGACCCCCCAACCCGCCGGCATGCCCTTGGTGACTTCCAGCCAGGGTTCAAGAATCCCCTGCGGAGTGCTACCCATCCCGACGGCCTTTTTCAGGCCGGAAGCCCTCGGAGGCGCGACTACCTTCAGGGGTTGCGGAGGTGCCTTACCCTACAGCCATCTTGGTTTCCAAGCATTTCGTAAGTATAGTTACTTATAAGTTTGTTTTCCCAAAGACTCGTGTGAAATCGTTTATTCATAAACTGATGATGACAAATGACAACACTTAAGATGAGCAGTCGTAAATGTCAAATGAATTTTAAAGAATCAACCACCATATCGGTATAGTATTTGACAGTTTTCTTTGAAACGCAACAATTGCTTTCAATCGGTCAACATTGATGGGGATCTTCATGTCATTTCGTCAAAAAATACAGAAAAAAACCAATGATAATGGTTAGATTGATTCACGTCCCAATGCATATACAATCAACTTTACGAACTAATTGCTGAAAAAAATGTATACACAGGTAATTTATAGAAATTGCATAACTATAGCCATGGAATATAAACATTAAACAATATACCGTGCAGAGGCGAAAGATTCTAAAAAGAATGCCTTATATGCAAGTTTAGTATAGTTAAAGTATGCGCGCATACAATTCTGGTAATTTTTCATCTTGATTTCGAGTTCTTTGGCATTGCACTATAATCCGAGATATCACATTTCTTTGGCGTTTTGCAGCTTTTTAATCTGTGACCCAGTGGGAGCGAGCTTCCATTGGCTATAATATTTGGTAGCGGAAACTAAAATAACTTCACCTTTTTTGCGATCTTAATCCTGATGAAGCCAAAACGATGAGCAGTATAATGTACACGACCATCTTGGATTCTTGGTTGTGGTTAATTAAGTCTCGTCAATTGAAAATAATGGTAACTTAATAACCATATCGTAAATTGTTTTAATATACCAGAAATCAAAGAGTCAAATAAAATAGAAATTCTCTGCGATGTGTAAGACTTATTCACTTAAATGGTTGTTTAGATTGGAATAAATTATATTTTTCACAAAATTTATATACTTGGCGTGGAAGTCTTTGTAGCGAGAAAACTATAACAATATTGTTGCGTAAATTGCAAGAATATTCCGACTCGTCTATAGCCAGTAATTAGTCTACATACACAGCATACTGTATGTGTGCATGCATACATACAGGGTGGACCAGAAGTCAGTGACACCGCAATTTTTTTCTTAACCGTTAATGATTTGAAAATTCTGTTTATCTTTAGATAGGATGTCATGGGTGCTCTATTCAGTGATGGTATTAATTAACCTTCACCTAAGACAATTTTTTCAAAGAAATTGAAAGTATAATTTTTGAACCATAACACCTAGGACAAAATATCAAATTAGGAAAACGAAGAGCAGAGCTTTCTTGTATGTATTCAACTGTTTTCGTTTTATTGGTAATTATTTGAAGTTGTTACAATGTTTTGAAAAAAAGGGGCAATAAACACATATTGTTAGCTGCGCTGCAGCACTAAGGTGTACTGCAGTAAGCTACTTACATGTACTGCAGTGCACCAATGTGCTGCAGCGCAGCTAACAACTATGTGTTTGCCCCTATTTTCAAAACATTATAACAACTTCAAATAATTACAAATAGAAAAAAACCAGTTGAATACATACAAGTAAGTCATGCATTTCGTTTTCCTAATTTGTTATTTTATCCTAGGTGTACGGTTAAAAAATTATACTTTAAATTTCGTTGAAAAAATGGTCTCAGCCTCTTAGGTAAAACTAAATACCATCAATGGATAGAGCACCCCATTGGAGTGTCACTGACTTCTGGTCCACTCTGTATACTGTATAGGATGTGTCCAATTGTCGGCAGAGATTGATCATCGGCTACAAAAATTCCCATGACGACATGTTGCAAATTTCTACAGATTTGAGATTACATCACAAATCTTATCAAAATGATATACTTATACACTGTATATAGAAATTAATTATGTTACTGCATTTAGTTAATTTTTACTGCAATTTCCAATGCAAAATTGTAGTGGCAAGACGACGTCGCAAGGACAACCGTCAGAGGCGACAGAGAACTACTTTCACCACAGAGCAGACGCTTCGTTTGGAAATGGAGTACAACCGAAACGAGTACATCAGCCGACCGAGGCGCTACGAGTTAGCTGACCAGTTGGAACTCACGGAAACTCAAATCAAAATCTGGTTTCAAAATCGACGAGCCAAGGATAAACGGATCGAAAAAGCCCAAATAGACCAACAATACAGGTAAATTATTTTTAACATTAGTTGCGTCCATGGTCGAGTAAATCAAGCCCTTTAAATGCGCAAAGGGCAATTAAGAGCTCGTACAAATTATATATGTTAAATTAAGCAGTTATACAGTACAAGTAAATAGGTATTTGAAGAGAAATTGTCTGCTAATTGTCTGCTCGTCAAGATAATATATGGCCTATACGGCAATGTTGATGTTTAAAAAGATGTGAAATTTTATTAATACATATACATGTATAATGGACATGTATTACAAAATGTTCTCAAAATATATGCAGAACCTTCCATTTTATCCTTTAAATTAGTGATGCTATGATGCTATAGTTACATGTATGTACATGTACTTACTTTTATTTCATTAAAAATTTCCCGAATCGGTATTTTGCAATTGAACATCTATACATGTACATGTATAAACGAAGAAAATTTAGCCTTAAAACCTTACGGTATACGATCAGGTCATATATGCTCCTAAATGATGCTTACAAAAATGCAAATAAAAAGTCACCCGCGTGTTTCAGGATAAGTTTGAGTAGATAATGTACATTATGTAAGTGTATATGCATATACCCAATATATTTAATTCTGATAAATGTCCAGCGGGCGCATAAAATAAATGACCCCTTGGCAAAAACTAGATTGGCCACCTAACATATTAATCAAATAACCATAAAGACGTGTTTTGGGAGCATAATGTTTACGAATTCAGTCGTGCATCACCTGCCTCCCAGTCACGATCGAACGCTAAAAGCTAGGCTCACGTTGCATGTTCCGGAAATTAAGGCGCATTACCCAGTTATGTAATTTGTGCTGATTGCATAGCAGCTTCCCCAATTTTGTCAAAATAATAATTTAAGCTTCAATATGAATTCGTGACAAATAGCGCGTATTGGCATATTATAGATCACGAACATCTCGCGATATATACTGTATACGTGTGCCCAATAAGGATTTAGAATGATGTGCTATGGAACTCCCTCCTCGTTTTATTCTACCTATAGGAGTAGAATCCCCGAAGAATCAGGATCGATATCTGCCAGCGCGTTCAAATCCTGTCAACCTAGTGAAAAGCATCGACCTGGATTCGACCAATAGACGTGCAGTGTTCATAAAGTAAACGCATCGGGTCACAACCTCGGGACGTTATTTTTACATCCATTTTACAACAAATGGATGTCAGCCACCATGATTTATAAGGGCACTATAAAATTGATTCCTGGACTTAAGATCGGTGGTAGAAATTCCTCATTGAAAATGTGTAAACTTAAAAACAGAGAATAAAAGGACATAACTTGCAAAAACGGTTCCTCGAATGAACTGGAAAAAACATATCACGAACTTACTCGCTCATTTCCAAAATTGCATATTTTAATAATACACGAATATCGTTTTGCAATATGATGGTTTTTTTAAATTGTTTTTTGGAAATCGGATTACTTGGAAAAAATGTAGTCGTTGAAAACTTGTAATTTTTTACGTTGATATGGCTCGATCTGGATCATCGAAAATTAACAGTTAAAACGGATGTGACTTTCGAAATTAGAAACGTCCCAAAACACCGAAGTACACTATCGATATGCGCTTCAATGTACTTAAATTCTGATCATCTTCAAATGCGCTGGCAATTTGTATACGCAATTTTCGAACGCTATAATTAATTGCGGTGTTTATTTATCTAAACAATTTATCTATTTCAGGTGTATGGCCCTATCGAACAACATTGGAACAATTTCAGATTACTCCGCATCATACAGCAGTCAGTTTTGTGGCCTTTGCTGTTATCGGCCCCAAACGATTAGTGGCGCTGTCGTCAACGGTGTCGCCCCCGTTCAATCCGGAATTCTGCCCTCGACGCCAAAATCTTAATATAAAACAACGCTGCAAAAAAAAAATCACTGTATTTCTAGGAAGAATCACCATCAACAGCTCTTATCATTTTAATAGCGCATGTGTTTTTTCGTGTATTATATACGATTCCAAGGCAAATCTGATTATCTTATGCAAAGTTGTCGAATTACGCTCATACTATATATAATTGATTTATATCAAATGTATTGCATTTGCACAAAGTGTAAACGCAAGTCTGAAGTTGATACTTATTTAAATTAAACAGTTACATTAAATATTTTGTTTGGGTTTATTAAGCGCAACGCGAAGTTTATTGAGATTTCTTGAAAAACGATGAACTTACTGTGTGACAAATACAGTCATAATCGGTCAGAGACATCTTTGGATGACGCATTGACAAAACATGCCTAGCATTTCCTTTAAGGCCGTCTCACACGGGGAAAGTTATATTTGGAAACTTGGCAAGTTTAGGCGTATCCGAAAAGTCAAGCGCATATTTCTGAGCATTTCACTAACCATGGGTTTTAAAAAATAAAATTTCAAACTGAAAGAAATTAAGACTTCATTTATGTTTTTTTTATAATTTACAAATTAAAAACTTTCATTTCTTGTAATTCACATTTTAAAAAACCGAACTTTTTACTTGTTTGAGCATGCCGTATTTCCAAATATAACTTCGAAATTCGGCAAACAAACATAACATATGTGTCATGCAGAGAAGCATCTTCACCCGCATCTTACTACATGCATGGGTATTCGCATCGTCCGTTACCTCTAAGTGGCGCTGTTATCTATCAAAAATACTAAATGCGTTCAGTTGTGTCCACACTGGAAGAAACAGAGACTTCTTTTTGCTAATTCTTGCCACTTATTTCTGGAAACAAACTTATGTAAACAACAAATTTGTTTCTGTAAACGCAAACTTGTAAAACATACGGTATACAGAATATGTTTATGTTTCTAGAAACAAAAGGAAAAAATTACCAACAAAAAATTCTTCCATGTTTCTACCAGTGTGGACGTAGATTTTTAGTTTCATAAACTCGAAATAGAACAGTTTCTGTTGAATAATCCCTAGGTCTTAGCATGTACGAACACCAACCAAACCACATTATGTTCCACTCAAGTGAATCCGTTTTACGCATATCATTTGCACGTGGAATCCGATAGAATTACGCAAGACTTCATACATGTGCTACAAGTATATACATATATATACTGTAAGTCGACCGATTTCGTACTTAGAAAAACATTCTCGGAAATTTTTCACCACATGGTGATCTCGCTCGATTGAATGCTGCACGATGAGCGAAGATTATTTAAATTCCCACTGTATATACTATTATAAAATTATGATAGGAAGTCTGTCGGAAATTTCCGAACTTCGTTGAAAGATTCAGAACACAACATGTCTGCCACTTCAAAACTATTCCGATTTGCTCATCCGTAAGTATCGGTAACTATATATTTCGAGCCGAAACATCGAAAACGCGTGTAAATACCAACTTAAAGAAATAACCCCCGTTATGGAGCATTATCATCATCTTCTACCAAGATTTTTAGAAATCTCAATCCCATTTAATACGCGGGTGTACACCTATTGGCCAAATCGCCGTAAAAAAATCCTATAAATACGAATGCGTTTCTGTGATTTTTATACACTTGGCAGATTTCGCTTTTCTGCGCACTTAATCTAACATGAACAACGGCAGTTCAGCTCGTTTGATTTGGTGACGATCAACCGGAAATACATGAATTCCTCGAAAAGCACTCACCCATGAATCTGAAATGGATGATCGAAACAGACACAAAAAAGCAACAAAAATGCTTCTTCGGTTCTGAAAAGGACCGAGAAATAATACCCTACAGCCCTATACAATAACACACACGACAGTCATTCTATAAAATAGTATACAGAGCGTACAATACGTGTATAAGCTTTTATAAGATCCTTATGGGTTCGTATACCAGGGAATTAAGCTCGAATTAAGAAAAGCAGATTTGCATTCATTCTTTTGTATAGCGCTAGTTCACACTCGCAATAAAAATCGCATTAATTCGCTATTAGCTACGAGAAAATTGCTTATTGAGTCGAAACCTAATTAAGCCTCAACACGCTGTAATCCGCGGTATTTTCTGCCTCAATTAAGACAGTCACAAGGTCTTAATTACTTACACATCATCATTTTCATCTTTCGCAACAAACTACAGGCATCGACATTGAGCCTGTATAGTTGCACGAAACAAGTAAGAATTAAATATGCAACTAAGCCTATAATGAGTAATGGAAGTACTCATTGGATATTTTTTTGCTTACAAATAATTCCCCGATTGATACGTGTAGATACTGCATACTGTATTTAGCATTACATTCATAAAAATACTTCTGGGCGTAAAAAGATCGCAGATGCACGTGTTCTTGAAATTCCCAAAGTCCAAGTTTTTCCATTTTCCAACGCTTTTTATAAACATATTCAAACTTAATTTGTTGATAAAATTTCTACTCAACATGTAATTCTCCGTAACAAAGTTTAATCATTTCCGTATACTAAGTTATAAATTGTCCATGATTATGGAAACGTCTCAAACTACCATGCACCCAGTTGACCTTAATTGAATCCTCGAATTACATTTTGCGTGTAAATTGTAGCCAGTATACAAATTCTTTCGAATTCCGATTCAATATACAGTAAAACCTCGATTTTATGATCTTCTGTTAGATGAAACCTCTGTTTTATGAACTCCTCAGAACGAGACTCCTCTCGACCACACCGTGCGTTTTTTTGGCTGGCGCAGGCCTCCGGCTATTTCAACTAAAAAATAAAGGGATTTGGCTTTGAAAAAAAAAAAAGATGGTGAAACAGAAGAAGATTCATGATTTTTTCAAACGTGCCAAACAAAAGGGATATAGGCCTACATGTACATGTAATGTGATCCCAGGTAGCATTTTTCGTCCTGATGACGTCCTGAATTGGTGCCCGTGACGTCGCGGATTTCGTCCACGTTTCGTCC
>JAQGBX010007889.1:0-11015 GCA_034698745.1 Megaphyllum sjaelandicum
TTCTTTGTGTCAAAATGTAGTAGTTTCTAGTTTTATTTAGAACTGCTTTCAAACATACTCTCATGAAAGTTGATGTATATGCATGCATTTTGAAGAAAATGAGAAACATACATTTTATGCAATCTTTTTGGCCACTACTGTATACAGGGTATTCTAATTACCGATCAAGGTGGCTGAGTAGGACGTGGCACCCTCGACCAGCTTGCATTTAGTAGAAGCGGGTTCAATTCCCAGGTCGGCTATTCTGATTGTGGTATTTGGTGGTTTCCCACAATTCCCCAGGCGAATTGTGGGTTCTTCCCAAGCCTCATACAGTGGAGATGCATGTTAGCTATTGCTACCTGTCCCAAGCCCGGGTAAATAGGGAGTGTTGGGCAAATGATTGTTGATATGCTCGTTACAAAACCTACAACGATTGCATCACATTCGCCAGAGTAATATGATAATGATAATACTGTAGTTTCTTCAACAACTTAAAAATATTTTAGGTGACAAGTTGTAGAGTAACAATATAGCGATGTAGCTGGAGGTTTCTTATGCACAGAGTATTCAAGAGTTGTGTCACTTACCTTATTATTGTGCAGATCGAAAAGATGCATATGGATTATCTGTTAATAAAACATTTTCTTTTCAATGCAGATCATGGATAGACGACCTTTGATCGAGTCTGCAATCCCTTCTTATTATGCTGTAAGTTCTTCAGGGAGCAGTGATGAATATGTACCTTCAGCTCTACCCATGAAACATCCCAAAATCAATTACGATTCGCCGGATGACCAATCGCTTATGTTTGCAGACGACAAGTTGATGGAAAATCGCAATGTGACACATCCCATTTCGTAAGTGTACCTAAAGTTAAAATTGCAATTGTTAGAAACATACATTCCCAGGAAAAAAGAACTGTTTTCAATGTCATTTAAAATAAAATTAAAAAATGGCAACTGAAAAAAAAATTCTGTCGAAGCCAGTGAGGCAATTTGAATATCTGTTAATACACAATTCCCAAACTTGCAATTACAGGAACTTCGAAACAATCATCCATATTTTAAAGGGGAACATTGGAACAGGGGTTTTAGCCCTTCCACAAGCTTTCATATATTCAGGATTGGCCGTAGGTAGATTTCTTACAATGCCGGGTACAAATTTTCAACCGCAAAAGTTTTATTGTATATATTATTTTTCAGTTCGGGACTATTGGCTTGGTGGTCATTGCAACAATCTGTGTTCATTGTATGCATATGCTACTCAGCTGCTCACAGACTTTGAGTGTTAGGTTAGTTTCTGGAGTATTATTTGCTATCTTGTGGTTTCCCATTGAACATTCTGGTGAAAATGAAATGTTTGCAGCTTGCACCATAATTTTAAATTTCTAAACTATTGCTTTGTTAGGTCTTATTGTCCACCTTTGGATTATGCTTCAACAGCAGAAAAAGCATTTCAAACTGGACCCCAAAAATTTAGACGTTTTGCAATTTGGGCAAGGTGATTACAAAATGGCAGAAAAAGACAATTTGTGGATAACTTTGATGGTTCTCTTTAATTTATTACTGAAAACATTTATAGGTCTCTCACCAATTTCTTCATTATCATTACACAACTTGGGTTTTGTGTAGTGTACTGGTCATTTGCTGCCACCAATTTGCAAATGGTTAGTTTTATAGCATAATTTTAACTTAATTAGCCATCGTACCAAAATGATGGTACGATGTGGTCATTGTACAAATAATTATCGACATTTGCTAGAATAATTCTAGTTATGATCCTGTGTAAAAAGTAGCTTTTTATTTACAGGCTGTCAACCATTATGCTGCCAGTCTTCATTGGGATTATCGCATTTATATGATTATCCTTCTCTTACCATTACTGGCAATGGTATTTTTAACTAAACTTAAGTATATCGCGCCATTTTCATTCCTGGCAAACATTTGCGAAGCTGCAGCACTTGGAATGCTATTTTACTACCTACTCCAAGATTTGCCCCCTGTCTCCACTCGCCCTCAAATGCCTCGAATTTCTGATCTTCCACTTTATTTTGGCACTGTTGTCTATGCATTTGAAGGAATTGCGCTGGTAAGTCACATGTGATCAACATTTTTTAATTCAATATTTCATAAACAAATTAAGATTCAATGTGTAGTTGTGATCTCTTAAATGTATATAGTACGTTTCATTAATGTTATCACATTTGATATTTGTTATTTACTATAGATTTTGCCTTTAGAGAATGTGATGAAGTCGCCACGTGATATGCCTGGATGGACTGGAGTCCTTAACACTGCCATGACCTTAGTGTGCACTCTATATGTAGCAGTGGCTTTCTTTGGTTACTTGCGTTTTGGGGATAAACTAGATGGAAGCGTCACTCTTAGCTTGCCGAATGAAACGTTAGTAGAATTGAATACCAGTTTTCGAGAATTTGAGAATTTTTAAAATGTTAAGCATTTGATTTTAAATCAATGTTAAATTTCATATTATTTTTTTTTTAAAAATGGTAAATGGGGAAAATAATATTGTTAAAGTTGATCGCATTTTATTCAAGTGTTTTTTACTTAATGTTTCAGTTTGAAAATCTATAAAAAACTAAAAAGTAGGAGCTACGATATTAAAATTTGCTCAAATTTATTCCTAATTTGTCCGACTTTCTAACAAAGTGGTCGTAATTTGGAATTCTCGTTAAAAGTGAGGTTACCTTGAAGTTACCATTAAAGAATTTTTTCCTTTCTATTTAGTCTGGCTGTGGTTATTCAGGTACTTTACGGAGCTGGCATCTACTTTAGTCTTGCTCTGCAGTATTATGTTCCAGTTGAAATCATGTGGCCGACTGTCCAAAAGTGTTTTAAAAATTATGAAAATGTGGCTCTCGTCGTCTTTAGAGTGGGCCTCTTAGCTTTTATATGTAAGCGTATTCCAGTTTAATTATTTTGGTTTAATGAATTTATTTTTGGTTTGAAGTTTTAATAAAAGTATTTCACTTTTTTTTCAGTTGCACTAGGAGCCCTTGTTCCAAAATTTGAACTTTTTATTTCATTAGTTGGGGCTTTAGGTGGAAGTTACTTGTCTCTCATCTTTCCAGCAGTTCTTCATTTGATTACATTTTGGGAGGATGGAATTCGCTGGCCAGCAATAACAAAAGATTGTTTTGTTATACTTTTTGGTTTAGCCGGTTTTGTTACCGGAACTTATTCCAGTGTGCTGGCAATTGTCAAAAACACTATTTAAATTGAAATGTGCATCTTTAAGCTATTTATTGATTTGAGTAACTTTTATGACTATCATGTCATAGGTAATTACTGCTAGTTGGTATTAATGTATTTATTTTCTCAATAGATTTGAGAAAACGGTTAGTTGTAAGCATTTCATTGTCTTGCAGTTGGGCAGTATTAATATTTAATATGTGATGCATTTATTAGAGGTTCCATGTTGTCCTAGAGATCAATTTACATTGCGTTGCAGTTGATGGTTTTGTAAATATTTGTAAATATTTTTTATCTGATATACATTATAAAATAAGTTGTTTTTATTAATTGAAAGTGTCTGCTCAATTTATTTTAAATAATTCAATTCAACTCCGTACCCTTCGGTCAGCAAATAAATGCATGGTAGGGGAGTCTTGTTCAATTTCAGGAGAATGCTCTTATGTCAGTTGCGATTGACTTTACACATCATTATTAAATTGAATTTTTAACAAATCTGAATTATTTTTAGGAAGATTATTCCATCTTCTAATCGCATGCAAAAAGAAGGACCAAAAGTAAGCATTTAATCTTAGCAGGAGCTCAGTCAATGATTTAGAATGGTTATGCTTACTTCTAGGGTGATTATTATTTAGGCACGCTCCGCACGAAAATTTGGAAAACAAGGTGCGAATTGCAAGGAAGTTTAAAGCGTTAAAATAATCCCATCGATAACATCTTTCCTCTGGCCCTAAATGAATACCGATTTAAAGAGACACATCTCAGTCACACTCGCTGAATATTGAAAACTGCCCTTGGACCATTTCACAATCTCGAATTTGATTCTCGCTGTGAGGGTTCCAAACAAGTTTCCTTTTATTTTTCGAGTCACTCTCAAAAAATAAATTTACATCCTCTACTGGGTAATTTTCCAAGTTATGAAGAACATTTCTTTGATAATTTTTCCTCGTCAAGCTTTGAAGATAGTGTTATTTTTATTCAAGGACCACTTTCCCAGTTTTTAACCAGGTACCTGCACCTTCTAAAAAGGCTGCAACAAGTAGAAACTGTTTCGAAACGTATGTAAAATGTATAGGCTAAGCAAATTCGCTACCTTTTACATTTTTAAAATTTCTAAAAAATACAATGACGATGGGCATCTTTTGACCTGGGCAAATGTTTTTCTAAATATTTTATGACAAAACACAGAAATGTTTATTGCTAAAATAAATATCCTTTTCACTGAGGGACAATTTTTAAAAACATTGTTATTACAGGTTTTGGAAACGACAAAAAGTCGCTTACACGTACATTTAAACATGTACATTGTATTTTCAAAAATCCAGTGAAAATTATACATGTACAGTAGATGAACTAATTGGGACCAGAGGTGGTTCATATATCGAAAAATCGAAAAGTGTGAATGTATTATCATAGCATGCAGGCAGCAGTCTACAAAAACATCACGGCCGGTTCATCCATGCCCTAGGTTGGCTTTTGTAAACAAGAGGAATTTTTGCGTTTTTGAATTAATTTTCCCAAGGTTGAGGCCTGCGCCAGCCAAAAAACGCACCGTGTGGTGGGCAGGAGCCACGTGCTGATGAGTTCATAAAATAGAGGGTTCATATAAAAGAGGTTCTACTGTACTACAAGTTGGCATAGAAATTATGGACGGCCCTGGAAAACACCTGTTGAGTAATCACGATCAAGTGACGTCACCTTGGCACGTTTCCATTCAAAACGCACTAAATTTCATTGGTGTTTCGCAGGCAGTCAAAGCGCATACCTTCTCTCCCTCCAATCCTGTTCTTGCTACCTGGTCCATGACTCGTTTCCCCTCGCAGGCAGTAAGGAATGCGCAGGTGCGCCAATTTTACCTGAGCCAAGCGGTTAGCCATGTCCCCCTAGTACTCGCCATTGTTGTTGCAACCACGCCTAAATTTAAAAAAGTATTCCTTTTAAAAATTACACAGACGCAGCGTGTGTTTTTAATATCGGAGTCCCTTCAAAATGGGAAGTACTACTAAAAGTTTGAGGAGTTTAAATAATTTGAGCGCCAGTCGGACGGTAAGCAGAAGCAGGAGCACAAATTGGAGGAGACCCTTTCTACAAGATGCGTTTTGCACGGATCTTCAAAAAGGTAGTTATTTGGCTGGAATTTACTCTTTGGTAAGTAATATTTTAATAGAACCATGTTCTTGAAAATAAACTTTGAACTATAGCAGCTTAGCCAGTGAGAAATTTAATACTCAATTTATGTAAACATGATTCATGCGTATTTAATGTGGTTGCATGGGCGAAGCACATGTTGATATTTTTCTATAAATATGATCTGCAGCGAACTGATAAATGGGAACTACGACAGAAGTTGTATGGTTTTACAAATCGTAGTTTTTCAGTTGTAAATTAAGTTATTTTAAACATTAAATTTGCCTGTGGATTTTTCACACGTGACTCGTAACGACTGCGTAAGTACGATTCGTAAAGCCCTGTCTGAGTACCCCTACTGTAATACGTACTCGCTGCGTATGTTCTTACGAAAATAATTGATAACTTATGAGCAGTGAAATATTTTCTAAATGAGTCATTAATGTACTTCCTGTTCGTTTCCTGTGTGGCACATACATTCTATTTCAATTCACTAAATATTATTCTGCCATTTAATTTTCAAAGGTCATCGCTATTTTCACCCTGGCCCACTCGGTGTTTGATATCTACTGTTTGGCCGAAGCTGAACCAGGAAAAATTCATCAGGGATTTTACCCCATCAGTTTTGACTTCGTATATGCTGGAAATCACATCAGTAAGTTAATTGAAAATTGGAATCTACTGTGCGAAGCATTAATTTTATGCAAATGTGTTTAAAAACGTTTAACATGAATGCTTTGCGTACATTTCAGTACGCGTGACGCTACTGTTTGTTGCTGTGGTTTCAGCACTTGCAGCATTTCCACTCATGGTTTCTTCATTCATACTGATTTTGGGATTGAGAAAGGTAACGCCATAAATAATATATTTTTTTTCTGTTTTTATTTGCAGTGAAAAACTCGATTTGCCATGCTCTCGAATAATTATCTGCTAACGCATCTTTGAAAAGAACCGTAATGAATTGATAACTTATAAACAATGAAAGATGTCGTTTCATGTGGGTGAATTTCTCAAAATGTTCAGCAAAGGAGAGAGAAAACCAGTCTGAGAACACCACAGACTACCTATCTAGATAATTGTAAAATTTCTGACTATAATCATCAATATTTTTTTAACAGGAGCATGAACGTCGTTTTCGCCCATGGCTGTATTGCATGTCTCTCTTCACTGCCTGGAGATTCGTGGCCTATGTCTTTTGGTCAATTGCAAACGTAATTATACCATTTCGTAAATCAAATTTTTATTGGGGCGATGATATTGGCTCGTATATTAATATGTAAAAATATTGTAGGATATGATGTTTAGCTATCATATTGCAATGTTGGTTTTATGGATGATGATCACCGCAGTCAATGTGAGTTAAATTACAATTTTAATGTTCAAGGATTTCTTAATTTCTTTAATTAGTTTTGTACTGTGTAACACTATCTACTGTATATATAAAATTATAAAAGGAATGCATAACATATATCTGTTTCTCTCTAGGTTTTCTGTTTACTAGTGGTTTATTCAAACTATCAAGATCTTTCTGATATCACTCGTCTGGAGGATATGGCTCAGCTAAAGGTATTTTTATAACTAATTTGAAGGTTTCTTCTACAAATTTTAATCCAAGAAAATCCTAAGTTACAAGTTACATTTGTCATTTTTAGATGGGAACTTTGAGCAGTTTGAACACCCACCATTCCCATTCCTTGCATTCCATCCACTCTGTGCATTCTCCATCTCCGAAAGGTTCAAATTCCTTTGGAAGTCATGCTTAAAAATCGGGCCAGATTCATACAGAGGGAATGTTTGTTATATAATGAATTCGGGAATTCATTTGGATCTTTGGAAAATAATTTATTCCTGGTTGCTATTGCTGAGTAACCACAGGAATCTCCGTCCAATTTACTGAGCAAAATATGCTGCTGTGAATTTGATGTGCAAGTTTTACCAATTCTATATGACCTAATGATGAGAGAGTTTATATAGAAATGTACATAGTTTAGTGTATTAGCATTTACGTGAAAGTTTTACCATTCATACAATTTTTTAAACATTGCAAGTAAAGTGTACAAATTTGGTGTACATTCGACATATACACATGCACATGATTTTTTTGAAAGTTCGAATTTTTTCCTTTCTGGAACAAATCATGCAGATTTCTGCAGTGTAAATTAATAAGCTCATATTGCATGTTGTTGCTTGACCAGTTTAAGGTACTGATAGAACCTGAAGTGTTACTAAAGAAATTTCTTGAATCTAATTTCACTTTAGTGGAGGCCTATAGTCTACTTATTAGCATGGACTAGCTAGTATTCCTATAGTTTCTCAAAATGTGGTGATACTATACTTCATTCTCTATAAAGCATTTATGGGATTGAAATGATAAGCTTGAACCTCACAATGAAGGAAATGTCCTGTCTAAATGTGGAATTTTAACTTTAATTTTACACACCATATAATATGCAGAAAAGCGATTTTTTATATAAAAATATATTTTGATAGTAAATACGTATTATGCTGTATGAACGAATAATTTTTAATAAATACTCATACTTTTCACAATACACAATTTTTTCATGAAATGTGACTTTTTTCACAGACTGTCGTCTGATGATTTCCCACTTGCATGCACATAATAATCCCAGTACCTATAGTACTCTGTCACGTCTGGATACCTAACTGCACTCCTAAATGCCCCAACAATGAGATCTGTTTCAACTTTTGGATCTGTGCTGGATTCCGTTGAAGTGGATGGTAGGAATCCCCTGAATTTCACATAGGTTGGACGTGATTGGTAATTTGGATTGTTCGGATTTTTCATTATTGATCGGGGCTGTAGCACCTCAGGTGACGAAACCAAGGGTGGAGGAATCAATAAGTCAGTGTAGCTATCCGGATAATCCCAAGGTAATGAGTAAACTGTATCTTGCCGACTTAGCTTCCCTTCCTTCTAAATAAAATTACATAAGAATATTACTTATGTCACTGTGACAAAATAATCCACGTTTGTCCCATGTATGGTATTGTTTTTTCTAGAATATAACCCCTAGAGTATCAACTTACAATTTCTCCATCTACGAATTGTGTTCGACAGGTGAGAACATGTACTGCGATTATTATCTATTGGATTAATGCCAAAGAATTTTATGGAATTTTTTTAGAAACTTAATTTTATCGAATTGCAACCCACTTAGTGGCATTTACATTAACAATCCACAGTAACACTCCTTTGGAGAAGAAAAGTGGGAAAAACAGGCTTTGGCAACAATCGGCATAAACTTTCTAAATGGAAACAATCATTAGAAAATGAAGTAGGATTTTTCCATTACCATATATGTAAGAGGAAGATAGTGAAATTGTGCTAAGCTAAATTCAAAAAGTGTGGATAATTTCGAAACGATATTTAATTGGTTATTTTCACAATATCATCTTACTTACTGACGTCTCAACAGCAAAATACATGGTCGAAGCCAAATCGAGTAGACTGACAGTAAAAGTAGTAATAGAGAAGGGAAAAAACCCAACTGTTGATGGTGACTGAAACTGAAGTTAAGAAAGGTTCAGCTAATTTCCAAATTATAGATGCAAAATGAATGAACGCTCAGTTCAAATTTCAAATCAAAACTCCTACCATAAACATCCCCACGACCATTATCAGCAATGTGATAAGCCAAATTGAGTGTGCAGCAAGATGGAGGCTTAAAAATACTATTAAATCTGTCGAAAAAATTGTTTTAAAATCAACGCTCAAATTCCCTATCAAGCAATATTAACTTTCTTTTATTACTTTTCACCTTTTTGAGAATAAATTCCACTCATGCACATAATAGCTTCTGTAAAAAAATTCAGACTTGTCTTAGATGTCCCATTTACAGTTATTCTCGTAATAATGCTATCTATGATCAGAACAACTACGATTTCAACCTGAGTGTTTTTTGAAAAAAAAAAGTATACAATTTTAAATTGAGTGGTAGAATACTATAAATTAATATGTTATGGGAACATTTTCCAAGTGAAATAGGAATTGACCATACAGATTTGAGAAGCCACTCACCCAAGAAATAACGCAGTCGACAATTAGCATTAGTTTGCTGTTAAATGGCGCCATATTTTAAATTAGTATAAATTAACTTTCCATTTGATTAACAGCCGCGCGTTAAAATACTAAATGGATAGAACAAATTTCCATATTTCTTTCGTTTTTTAAACAATCTGATGAATTAATCACAAACGTTATAACACCGCAAAAACCTGGCATTCGCTATCTGAGTCATTCACACTCGATTTCATTGATAAGGTCTTATCTGATATTTAAAAGCAATATACAGTATGTTTACGAAATAAAGTTAACCGATTTCTGCTTTCCAGCACTATAGATTGAGACTATTTACGCATTCCTCAATTAGAAGACAGAATGATTGATCTAATATTGATCTACCATCAATATAAACCAAACTACATGTATGAATGAATCGACATTCCGTATCAGATGTTCTGACATTTCACCCCTCGATGACCCAACGAGTCAAAAACAGTTTTGTTTTCCCTTGATGACCGAAAACATTTTGTTCACATTTTTGAAAATACATGTAGAATTATTGCCTTTTCTTTACTACTATTAATCTTACTTTGACAATCGTGAAATCACGTGTGCAAAACCGACACGCTATATTTGGTCTAAACAATTCACTTAGAGGCCATTCAAATAGGACGTCCACAAAAATTTGCCCAATACTGGACTCCCCCACCCCCTGTCCGCATTGTGTTCGGTCAATCAGGACAACGCCTCCCCCGTACTCTGGAAACGTAAATTTTGCACTCTGAAATGGTTGAAAATTTTGCCACTTGGTCCTTGGAACATGTTGAGGATTTTGAAAATTTCTCCTCGGAAACTGTTGAAGAAAATTTGTTCTGTGGGAAAATGTGAAAAATGTTGCAAATTTTGCGAGTTTATGTTCGATAAAAATGAAAAGTTGGCAAATTTGTAATGGGAAAATTTGCGAATGGACACAGAGCTTTAAAGTTTTCTGACTTTTCCAGGACTGGAGGTACCTGTTAACTGAGCCGCCAATGCGATTTTGCGCTCAATTTCCCTTTTCTTTGGGAACCGATTTTATTTGGGATTTTTTCTCTCAAGTGGACGTCCGACTTGGTCATGCGCCCTCCCTCCCCTGTCCAAATTAATTGTTCCCTTCGCTCAACCACCTCTGGTCCCAAATAGTTGATGTAAGAGGTTCTACTGAACATGTACTTGCTTCGAAGATCGCACCTCAAGCAAAATCGACACGTTTTGCAATAACCATTTAAAACCACCACCAATAATGTTAAATAGGTTTCTTTTTTCTGCAGTTTTTGATTTCGTCAAATGGTCTAACAGTAGAAAATCAACGGCAAATCTATTTTCGTTTCGTGACCCATACCTTGCACGCGCGGAACACATGTTATGACTACTTTCTCACGATGCACTATAAATAACACACCATACTATGATAACACACGTTTAAAACCTTACAAGGTCACTTTGCACTCATAACGTGTTTTAGTTGGCCCGAAATACATAGGAATTTCACGAACAAGTTGTAAGTATCTCTCTGCCGCGATGACGTTTAAGTCATTCACACCAAGAACTAAGGTGATCATTTGAAAGAAGATCTTTTATTGAACAGAAATTCAATACAAATTAAGCGAAATATCATAAGCCATCTA
>JAQGBX010007890.1:0-11015 GCA_034698745.1 Megaphyllum sjaelandicum
AGTGGTGAAATCATGATTTTTTAGTAAACAAGCTACCATGCTACCACTATTTAATATCATGCAAAAGCTACGAGTGGCAGCTTGTTTACTATATAAACATCATGCTCACTTGTAGCTTTTGCCTCTATTTAATATCATTTAAAAGCTACGAGTGGTAGCTTGTTAACTACAAAACCATGCTCACTCGTAGCTCTTCACAATAAATATTGAAAAAAAGGTAATTATTATGTATACAATATACAATTGTGGTATCGTCGACGTCGAATCTCTCATACCCCCCCCTCCCCCTTGTCGCCAGTTGTCGCCACTGAGCCAACCCCCCCCTCCCCCCTAAAATGGCTACGTAGTTTATGGATGAGCCCATACTGCCAAAGTGCAATTCGCAAAGCTTTTGTTCGAGTACCCCTATTATATCGTACTGGATTAGCTTTTAAAAAAATCGTTTACTCATGGGAAAATATACAGTTACTAGTCTAAGTTTCACTTAGGAAATGCCGTAGTTGACGTGGATGGAAAACGTAAACTTAAATAGAGATGTAAAAAATTCCGCCAGATGGCGCATGCGTACCAAGCATTTCTTGCTCTACGCAATCTAATAAATACTGTTCATACAGGTCATATGTTTATTATGTACATGTAAAATACCAAATTTTATATCAAATACGTGTAATATATGGTAATTAAACACATGTATATGCATGTATTTTAGATGTAGCATACACATGTTCTTACATGTAACGTACTTGCGTTTTAAATATCATATACCAAGTATTTTACATGTATAACATATGTAAAAAACATGCATGATATATGTAAAAACCACTCATACTAGATGTAAAAAAACTAAAAACATGTGCTATGCTTGTAAAGACCATGTTTGCCACATTTAAAAAAAATGCTTGCTACATGTTGAATACTACATGCTACATGTAAAATTTTTGTATATGCATGTTTTACATAACATATTACAAGTAGTTAGATTTTATATTATATATAATTTACATATAACATGTATTTACAGTATTTATTAGAATATTAGATAATGTAGAACAAGGAATGTTTAGTGCGCATGCGCAGCAAAACGAAATAAACTATTGTTGTAAAAAACTACAAACGGTATAAACCTGTGCTATGCTTGTAAAGAACATGTTTGTTACATGTAAAAAAATGCTTCCTACATGTTGAATATATACTATATTCTACATGTAAAGTACATGTTTTACATACAATATTATACATGTAGTTCGATTTTATATTATACATAATTTACATATGACATGTATTTACAGTATTTATTAGCATATTAGTGTAGAGCAAGAAATGTTTAGTGCGCATGCGCAGCCAGACGGAACTTTACTACATTTACGTGAAACTACGACATTTCCCGAGTCCGGCTATTATATGTAGAAATGTCAAAGTAGGCCTATCCATATGTATTTTCAACACATGTTCGTTTTCGCATGATGGGTGTTTTGACCAACAGCGACTTGGTGAGATCTAAAACTCACCACAAAAGTGCATCACGCCGTTTATTATTCTATATTATGTACATGTATCTGAATAGGACGGAAGTTAACCTTTTCTTTTCAGAATTTGTAACACTTGTTACTACAGAGTACAGACCGATGCGCTGTTGTGGTGAATTTAAGAACAACTTGCGATGCCGTCCTGGTAAATTGCGCGGACAGGTGACGTAATACCGAGTTTACACCTCCGTGGACAGCTGTTTTTTATAGTGAGCATGCTCGTGGGCAGGTACATATATTTGCAGAATATATACATATTTATACCGCAACACACAAAAGTATAAATACAAATAAAAATATATTAGGGTACACGATGCAATAACTGCAATTTTGCTTTTGCAATCACAGATTTATCAAGAATGTGTCCTTCGTCTGCTGAAGAGCACCGGAATGACGAATTTAAAGCACATTAGTAATAATACGAAAATTATGCAGACCTATATACTCAGACATTCAATTTTACAACGCGCTTTAACGGTGGCACCAACCTACGCTAATATGTTGCATGTGCTGCGGTAGTGGCAGTACTTCAGCAGAAAAATGTAAATTTGTCTAATTTAGGCTAATTTGTAAAGCTTGTTTATTGCACGAGTAGCTCCAGGGACACGATTTTAAAAGTGAGAGTTTAGAAAATGCCAAATTATTAGCATAACCAAAGGGCGACGAGTACTAGGTTGTAAGATTTATCAAATTCTATCAACATTACGATGGCAAAATTAATTGTTCTCACAAATTTAGCAATTTGGACAATTGATCCACTGTCTTGGGCCCTAAGCTAGCCACATCGAAGCAAATACAGTACATTGAATTTCCCTGACTTTTTAAAATGAACCATTCTTCCCTGACTTTTTTAAAATGAACCATTCTTCCCTGACTTTTTTAAAATGAACCATTCTCCCCTGAGTTTTCCAGAGCTTTCCAAGTTCTGGCTTTTCCAGCAATTCTAGGTCCTTGTGGGAACCCTGAATGAGAACATGTGGTGCTTAAAGTTGGGAGTACTCGGACAGAAGTTTTACGAATGGTGCTTTTGGCAGCCGTGATATCACGTTTTCAAAATCTACATGATGGTATGTACATGACGTCACGCCGCTCGTAGGCGTGGTAAACTTTGTGGGCGTGGTTTGGGGTAATTAAGTTTGAGAATTGTGCAAATTCCACAACAGTAAAGGAATTATGCAAAATGATACATGGAACGAATGCGTCTGCACGTTGGTCTGCATGTTAGATCTGGGCAGAGCCTGCCCACGTCGTCTGCTTGAGAATACTATTTATTGGTTTAAAAATGCCCTCAATGTTATCGCAGTTTTTAACCAATAAATGCATTCCATTCGCAAACTGACATTCGTAAAGTTTCCGCTTGAGTACACATATAGTAAGTCGTATTTCTAATTTTCAAGCAAAGTGCTTTCAGAGCCTAATAAATCGAGATGTAACATACTGTACACTGTAATACATAAGTCTTAGATACTTCAATGAGAGGTTAGATGGACTTGAAAATTAGGAACCGATCTATACAATGTAATAAAATCTTTCAGTACGTGAAAACTTGTCCTGGGAAATATTTATATTTATGCAAATGTTGGCGTCGATTCCCGAAATTCACAGATAAATAGATAAGAGAAACTTCTTTTGTAATTAATTTATAAAAGATGTACATGTATAAAACTGCATAAATGTGCGTACAGAACTCGCGTTTTTAGAAATGCTTTATGGACAAATTTAAGATTAGGACATTTTCTACTCTTTAAAAATAATTCTCAAAATTGATTTTCTCGAAAATCATGATGGTTTAGTGACTCGTTGTTTTCAATGTTGCTTGTTACACGCGGTGTTTAGAACCAAGATGAACGAATCTTATTTATAAATGTATGAATAATATGACCAGGAATTTCACAATTTGATACAATTCTAGTGTAAAGAACGTTTCCAGCTAGTTAATGAGACGCACATCCGAGTCCACTTTTCACGTTTTCAGATGTTTATGAAAATATTTTTTTGTGACATTATTCGAATATTCGTGTTAAATTAGGTTGTTAAGAGCTATTTGTATTACTGTCCCCATTTCAAATCTAAGCCATCAGCTTTATTAACATGTCAGTTATCATCACGTGCTTAGCCTTTGTTTCGCAAATTACGAATGAGATCTTCATTTAGAACCCACTTTGAAAATTACTATTTTTTAGCCTGAGGATAAAATGATTCAATCGAACTTCGTTAAGACGAATCTCGAGGGACGTCAAAATTGGTTCGTATAAACCGTAGTTTGTATTATCACGTTGGACAAATACAGTACATGATTTTAACAACAAGAACTATACATTTTGTTCGAAGTTTGGATTAAATCCTATCCCATGTACTGTATATGAATTGAAATGTGCTGCAACTTTAATCGGGTTATTCTCCGTTATAACGCACCTTTATTCATATTGTCTAAAATTAGTTTTAGCGTAACATATAACAGGAATGCTTGTGAACACAAATAATCCATTCATTTTAGCCAAAAATTGAAAAATTTCGAATTTAGAATTCGT
The DNA here is from genome assembly GCA_034698745.1 of Megaphyllum sjaelandicum. Classification (NCBI taxonomy): domain Eukaryota; kingdom Metazoa; phylum Arthropoda; class Diplopoda; order Julida; family Julidae; genus Megaphyllum; species Megaphyllum sjaelandicum. The sequence continues at coordinate 4,058 of JAQGBX010007890.1, forward strand.
CTTTAAACGAGGAAATTAACATTATTCGTCCATACCCTAAAACGAGGATTGGAAATGAGTTCGTAATATCAGAAATTGGACATAAAGCGAGTTCTTCTTAACGAGGTTCCGCCGTATTTTCTATTAAAATCCCATAAGCTACAGTACAGTATGTAGGAGGAATTTCTATCAAATAAAAGAAAATTCTTGCAAACTTGTAGAAATGGAAACAATTCCAGATTTATCTGTCAAAAAACGAGCTGAAATAACTGAAATACAATAAAATTCTTGTAAACTTCTAAAAATGCAGAATTTTTCAAATTTCAGATTTATCTGTCAAAAAATAAGAATAGTCTAACGATAACTGAAATATATTGATAAAAGATGTGCATCCGATCACAAATCTTCGAAATAGGAAGATTTGTTCCAAAAATGAAAAACTTTGCATTTTCGCCTCTATCTTTGTGTACCCTTAAGCTTTCAATATCTTTTCCTTAGCAAGTTGTCTCTTCGTCTTATTTGATGGTGCTTTGCAATTACTTTTCGGTAATGATATAACAAAGAAAAAAGGGTCATTACCAATACGTTGTGCTGATGTCTTTATTCCGCTACTCATTTTTTGTGATATTTTGCTGTCATTTCTCAATGCAGTCCCTTCCGTGCCAAGCCACTCATCACTGAATTCCAGCCTTTTAATTGTCGTTTGTGATAATTTATCGAGAGTATCTTAGCCTAGTTTAGACGTACTGTATACGCACCAACAGCACGTTAATTCCAAACAAGCCGTTAGTTTCTCTCATTCCTAAAAGAAAAAAGATGCAGTCAAGGCAGGTTTAACCTTGTTTGAAATTGCCATGAATAATTGTCGCGTGTAAATTCTTGTTGCACATAAATCCGAAGTTCAAATTAAAACCGTGTTTTAATTGTCGTCATTATAGAAGTTGCCACCACTTTTGGAATGCTGAAAGTATTCGGAGATTTATGGATTTCCGGCGGGAAATAGTTTCGAACATTTTCGACCGATAAATGAATAGCATGTTCCTTAACTTACTAAAGCACATGCTGGTATTAAGTGTGGGTTAAAAATGTGGATTGATGGCCAGTAATGCCATAAATCCGATTTTGGCATCATTACTGAGGCGTGGTTTGGTATATATGTGCGTGGTTGAGCATGCCGTCAATAGTACTGTCTATATTGATTGTGCGCATCATGAATCCTGTCAATAGTTTTGACCATGTAGGTTTCCTCCTTCATTAATCTGGTCATCAGTAATTGATCATGGAGGTTTCCCCCACAGACAACATTTTTATTTAAATTTTGCTCACCATGCATTCCAGACTATTATTTCCAATTTGTGCCACGACGTAAACGTGCATGCGCAGAATGATTACGAAAAGTTGTCATTACTGTACGTAGATACTGTATTGTACGCGTTTTTAAGCAAAAATTATCATTTACTGTATGTTGATTGCGTAAGGTTGTAACATAATGAAAGTGAATGATGCAACATTTTTGGAGGTATTGTCGTATTGACAGTATACCTGAAGTATTACTGATCGTGTAGGGTTCGCTACTGCGCTGTACACGTTCATTACTAATGTCATCACCCATGGGCGTCTCCAGCTCTAAGCGGAAGGGGGGCAGCTTTCTGAATTTAACCTCTTTGTCGTGCAGGGGGGGGGAGGAGGAGTATCCATGGTGCCATTTAATTTTTTCCACGGAAGGGGGGGGGGGCAGCTGCCCTCCCTTGCTCCCCCCTGGCGACGCCCATGTCACCTATAATGACATTACCTCCAAAAAAGTTTTATCATTCGCTTTCATTACAATTTCAACCTTATACGATCAATTGAAATGACTATTTTTACTTAGAAACGCGTATCTGCGTACTGTCAGCAATGTCCATTTTATTCAATCAGTCTGCGCATGCGCGTGTAAGTGGTTGCGCAAATTGGAAAATAAGAGCGTTATCTACATGTATGGAGGGAGGCCAACTGTATAGGGTAAACAACAATGACCAGATCAGTAAAAAGGGAAACCTATATGGTCAATACTAATGACAGGATTAATGATGCACGCAATTTGTGTAGTCATTATTACTAACGGTAATTCACAACCATTGAACCACGCCTCTAATAACCAAACCACGCCCCATAGTAATGATGCCAAAATCCGGATTTGCATTTTTACCGGTGATCATTGCACATTTGTTCATCCTACACGATCTTTTTAATGTCACTCTCAGACGGTCTTGACAGTATTTTTAAACAGTTAAGTACGTACCTCCCCCAGTCAAGAAGTACTATTCGGAATCCTGAACAACCATATTTATTGTACATTTTATCGATTTTTAAGAATATTTTTATAGGATAAAAATAGTTCCAATGCAGTATATACTCTGCAAAAGCACATACAGTAAATATTTATGACGTCATTTCCAGACAATATTGTACTAAGGACCTCCACTTATCAAGAGGTACTGACCGGGTCTTGCTTTTTATATGGGGAAATATTTACAATACACCCTTCAACACAATTACATGTACAACAATAATTTATACTATTTACAATACACTTCAAAATCACATACTGCATTGTAAATATTCCCAATGAATAGACGACGCGACGTGCATTCAATAATGGAATTGCAATCTACAACAAAACTGATTTTCTAAAACAATAAGTAAAACATGTCTTACTTATTTTATAACAAGCGGTTGAGGGTGCGATCACAAAGAATGCTTATTGCAGGCGCTTACCACTAGGCGTACACTAGTGCCACCAAGCGGGATAAGAATGCGGTAAGCTTTTTAAATGAGGGCGCATAAAGCTAAACCGAGTCAGGCTAATTATCTTACAAAAAATTGTAGCCATACCGCCTATGTACCGTAAAAACGTGTCCTGCGCTCATCATGAGATGCTAATGCGCATGTGCAAGGTTTTACGCGGAATGTTTCACCTATGGCACCTAGCAGTGTCGCCACCAAGCACACTGAACATCACGCTGATATCAGCTTTCATCGTGCGCCCTAAAGCTGAAAACAAGCACGAAATAAGCTGAAAGAAGCACGTCGAAAGTAAACATTCTTTGTGCCAGCACCCTGATGTAGGAGCATTTTTGGTAATATTTTGCATCTCACAAAACACATAAATGTCTCCTGCTCCCCTCCACTTTACAGGTAACTTACAGTACGTTTCATATTGATGCATACCAATATGGACGTGTAGATTTTCAGCTGATAAAAAATATAATTCTATAAAATAAAAACTCAAAATATAACAATGTTTAACAATCCCATTAACCCGGGCTTGGGACCGGCAACAATAGCGTGCACAAGGAAAAAATGCTAAATCTCAACTTCTTGAAGTTACTGCGAAATTGCAGCGCACGATATTTCATCAATTTTTTAATAAAAGAATTGCTATAATTTTAAAATTTGAAATTTAGCAAGACGATTAGTTGATAGTAAGTTTGATCACAAATATACCGTTGATCGCAAAGAATTATTCAGGAAAAATTTTGAAACTAAATTTCTTATCTAAAACACATATAAAGGCATTATTTAAATTAAGTACATATTAAGGAATTTTGAAAATGGGGAAATATCCCTTGAGAGGATACTTGAGAGGAAACCAAAAACAATGGACAACTGAGACAACCAAACGATATCAACGAAAATAAATTCCGATTACATGACGAGTTAACTCTTAAATCAAGAGACCATAAAATAGTATGAACATATGCAGCATAAAAATATTCCATATCATAAAAATCTCAAGTTCTGATCAAATTTCATTCTTTATATTAAAAATTAAATTCCAGCTAAATGATCCTATTCTCCCAAACCAAATTTCCTAGAACATCAATGTGACTAGTAACGATTGGCCTTATATCTCATATCTGGGAGGCCTGCCTTTGTCAGAGGACCAGAAGAATTCCCGTTGTAGGAATAATATTGACTTCCAGAAAACCCAGGATAGGAGCTCCTTGAATTAGAATTATAGTTCATCGATGGGAGCTCATAGTTTGCCTTGTACCTCATATCTGGAGTTCCATCCTTCTTCAAGGGTCCCGCGTATTTATTGGTAATGGACGGCAAAAACTCGGGGACGAAATCACCTCTTCTCAGAGATTTTCCATTGGCAGTCAATCTATCATAGTTGACTTTGAATCTCATGTCAGGCGTACCATCCTTCTTCAGCGGTCCAACGGCCTCTGAATTCCTTCTGTCGTGATTTGGTTTCAATCTCAACTCATCCTTCTTCAACGGTTCCAGAGCCTCCGAAGTCGAATCCTTCCTTAAGTTATTTGCTTTAAACCTCATGTCCGTTGTTTGGTTCAGAAGGAATTCAAAGGAATTCCTTCTGTCGTTATTCACTGTGTACCTCATGTCAGGAGTGCCATCCTTCTTCAGCGGTCCAATAGCTTCTGTCTTTGAATTCCTTCTGACGTTATTCACTGTGTACCTCATGTCCGCTGTTCCATCCTTCTTCAGCGGTCCAACAGCTTCTGTCTTTGAATTCCTTCTGACGTTATTCACTAAGTACCTCATGTCAGGAGTGCCATCCTTCTTCAGCGGTCCAAAGGCCTCCGCGTTGGAGCCTCTTCTGTTGTAGTTTGCCTTGAACCTCATATCAGGAGTGCCATCCTTCTTCAGAGGCCCCGAGGCAATCGAGGGTCGCCTGGCCACTCCACCAGCGATCGCCTTGCGCAAGTTGTCAGCCAGGTTCCGGTTGGCCTCCACCACTGTGACGCCATTTTTCTCGCAGTATCGACGCAAGGACTCCGAAACCCTGCGCTCATCCGAAACCACCAGAATCCCGCTGGAGGCGTCGTAGTCCTCCATGTCGCTAAGCAGCTTGTCCACGTCGGCCCTCTTGCGGATATTTCCAGCGTTGAAGTGCTTCGCGTCTAGCACCACCGTTCTTCCATCGAGTCTCATCACCAGATCCGGTCTGATCCCCGGGATTTCTGTGGCTTGCGCCGTGATATCGGCTTCAGGAAACGTTTCCCTCAGAACGTATTCGGTATGTAGTTCCAGGGCCCTCCAAGGCTTCACATCCGGGTAATGGGCCTTGAGGTGATCATGCAACCAGTCTTCGCTCAGAGCACCTTCCTCTGGTCTGGCCTTACGATGAGGCTGCACCCGGCTTGATGGAGCATCTTCATCTTCTTCGATGGTAGACAGGCTGTCGGGTGATGCCTCCTCTGCAAGAGCTTCCTTGGCCACCAAGCTTGGAAACAACTTTGCAGAGTTGTCGACATTGTCGTCTTCGCAGATTGCACTCTGGGCATTGTAGGCGTCAGCGATGACTTCAGAGATTACAGCAGATTTAGTTTCCATTTTGAGACTTCCGAGAAACTCATTCAAGGGATTATTTGGGTTGTTCTGTGAAATTCGACTTATTATGAACTGATGCTACCAGAGCTCAGACCTTCTCCGATTGGCTTCCATTTTGATCAATTTTTAATTAGATTAAATGTCTGTTGTATGCGTCGATTATATCACCAGGATTCAGAAGTTCATGTTGAAGAAATAAATGTAATCACAGAATCGATGTGATTTCCCACTTCTTTTAGATTGACCTTCTTATCATTTTTTAAAATTTCTCTGCACGAGTTTTTGTAGCTTGTCTGATTTGCTCAACAAGCAAGACTCTTGTGAAATGATGCTGCTGATGCACGGAATGTCATAGATTTACAACAAAATGTTTTTGCATATTTGGCATTTGCCATGTCAGATAAGACCATGGCTAGTTCATAACACGATTCGACAGTATCTAGGTTTGGTTGATTTTGATATCGGACAATTATCGCACATGTATTACGTACAAAGATAAGAAGGCAGGATGTCCTGATCACACACTGACATCACTGAATGGCATTTTCATGGCAGAAGCATGCACACGGGTTGATGGCATGTACGCTTGACGTCATTTGATTATCCAAACACCCAGGAATGCCAACGTTTCAGACAACACAATAGTTTTTCCGTCTTACGGTTCTAGTTTTCATATCCAGCACCCAAAACCGTGAAGTTCCCCATTTGGCAAAATGAGCAATATATTCCAATACAAGCATCAGACATTGATAGTGGACATGATATCACATAGATTGCGTACGACAAGAGTAGATAATTTGCTAAACTACATGAACGTAAATCACCTCAGTTGGCATTGAAATGGGAAATGGGGCAATTTGTAGAACCAGTGTTGACATCGGTGACTATGCCAACTGCCCTGGTAACATTGACATGGTTACAAAATGCGTCTATCACATTGATCCGTCATGCTCTGAATTGTAAAACCGATGATGAATCGATTATCTGCATTATATGGTGAGATATGGATTTAGAATTGTTTTCCTAGCATGTCCTCCAAGCACCATATTGGATCTAAGATACACTTTAAAAAAACGTATACTAAATAGAACCTTTTGAGGTTCTGTCCCTTGCTACACCAGGAGAACCTTTTTAGGTACTTTGAATAACCACAAAATTGGTTATTTTTCAAGAACCTTGTAAAAGGTTCAAAATACCCAAACACGGTTAAATGCACTAAACCCTTTTAATGGTTCTTTATAAATTGAAAAAGTTCAATACACTGAACCATTTTTAGTGTCATTTTTTGAAAGGCAATTCTTTTTGGAATATTTCAGTTCAAGAAATCATGATCAGTATCATCCATACCGAAGTAGATACAGTATGTGATTGCTATGTTTTCATTGCGAAAACGAAATGATATTGCTCCTTTAACCCAGCAATTTGAACTAAAATGTTCAAATGCGTTTTTGTCCTGAAAACCAAGTGCTATTTTGATGTACAACTACTATGGCATAGAGTGTAATGCTCCTACCCGTCCTGGGCATCCTCTAAAGCGGCAAGATCAGGCCAGGACCGGGCAGGGGGGTCGTGCATCTTCGAATAAAGGGGGCTAGACGTCTCTTGTAACTCAGATAGTATTTAATCAGGGCGTAAACAT
>JAQGBX010007891.1:0-11015 GCA_034698745.1 Megaphyllum sjaelandicum
CCGACCCAGGAATCGAACCTGAGTCTACCGAATGCAAGACGAGGATGCCAACCTCTAAGCCACCTTGCTCGGTTAGCAATTTCATTAAATAATGGCAAATTTTGCATTAATTACTAGCAAATAAAGACTTCTGATGCGTCCGGGCGATACCGGACAAATGGAAATGTCCGAGCAATGCCGGACAAATGGAAATGTCCGGACGATGCCGGGCACATGGAAATGTCCGGGAGATGCCGGACAGTTGAAAATGTCCTGGCAATACGCGAACAGTTTAAAATGTCCTGGCGATACCGGAAGTTAAAAATGTCCGGGCAATGCCGGGCACATGGAAATGTCCGGACCATGCCGGACAGTTAAAAATGTCCGGGCGATGCCGGACAGTTGGAAATGTCCAGGGGACGCCGTACAGTTGGAAATGCCCAGGGGACGCCGGACAGTTGGAGATGTCCAGGGGACGCCGGAAAGTTGGAGATGTCCAGGAGACGCCGGGCAATTGGAGATATCCGGGGGACGCCGGACAATTGGAGATGTCCGGGGGACGCCGAACAGTTGCAGATGTCCGGGGGACGCCGGACAGTTGGAGATGTCCGGGGGACGCCGGACAAATGGAAATGTCCGGGGGACGCCGGACAAATGGAAATGTCCGGGGTACGCTGGACAGTTGGAAATGTCCGGGCTATACCGGACACTTAAAATGTCCAGGGGACGCCGGACAGTTGGAAATGACAAGACAGTGCCGGACAGCTAAAAATGTCCGGACGATACCGGACAGTTAAAAATGTCCGGGCGATACCGGACACTTAAAATGTCCGGGAGACGCCGGGCACATGGAAATGTCCGGGGGACGCCGGACAATTGGAAATGTCCGGGGAACGCCGGACAGTTGGAAATGTCCGGGGGACGCCGGGCAGTTGGAAATGTCCAGGGGACGCCGGGCAGTTGGAACTGTCCATTGGACGCCGGACAGTTGGAAATGTCCAGGGGACGCCGGACAGTTGGAAATGTCCAGGGGACGCCGGACAGTTGGAAATGTCCGGGGGACGCCGGGCAGTTGGAAATGTCCGGGGGACGCCGGGCAGTTGGAAATGTCCAGGGGACGTCGGACAGTTGGAACTGTCCATTGGACGCCGGACAGTTGGAAATGTCCAGGGGACGCCGGACAGTTGGAAATGTCCGGGCTATACCGGACACTTAAAATGTCCAGTAGATGCCGGACAATTGAAAATGTCCAGGCGATGCCGGACAATAGGAAATGTCCGGACGATACTGGACAATTGAAAATGTCCGGGCGCTGCCGGACAAACGGAAATTTCCGGGCGCTGCCGGACAAATGGAAATGTTCGATCGGCGATGCCGGGAAATTGGAAATGTCCGGGCGATGCCGGGCATTTTGAGATATCCGGGCGATGCCGGACAAATGGAAATATCCGTGCGATGTCGGACCATTGAAATTATCCAAGTGATGCCGGACAAATGGAAATATCGGGTTGATGCCGGACAAATGGAAATATCCGGGCGATGTCGGACAAAAGGAAATATCCGGGCGATGTCGGACCATTGAAATTATCCGGGCGATGCCGGGCAAGTAAAAATATCGGCAACTTTTAAATATTGTATTTTAAATCGAAACATTGTATACTTTATGAAAAAAATATATTATACGATTAAAAAAAAGTAGGCCTACATATTTTTGTTGAACCATAATTTTAAAAAAAATATTTGGTTGAGAAAAATACAAGACTCGTGAATCAAATTGTGTTCATTCTAACCACTAGAAGTCATAGAGAATTATAGTTTTATTTATGGTTAAATCATTCCTGATTATTCTGGTTTGGTTAAAAATGGCGTAATTTTTCGATCATTTTCATTGACTATGTCAGCTTTTACTGTCTATTCTGGGGTAGAAAGCATGTTATTATGATGTAATTATATTGTTAGGGGATATATCAATACTTTGATACATGCTTATATTGTCGTAATAGTATGTACTGACAAATACAAGTATAGATGATGGTAATGCTGTCAGTGCAAATTTATTGACTAGTTGCAATACGCATTTGATGATACCTTGAATAAACGCTTTGTCAAGTGCGCAAAAACTAAGCTTTTAAATCTTTATGTTCTTTATAAAAGGGTAGGTATCAGTTAGTTATACCGTATTATATGAATTTATATCTCTGCACCACGGCAGATTTTGGAAGGAGAACATTGGAATGATTTCGTGGAAATTTTCCGATTCGGGAAGGGATCAATTTCATCATTTTAAACTTTTAGATCCGTGCTATATAGCAAAGAAAAACAACTGCACCGGATATGATTCATTTAGGCTTTTGCCATGGATTGAATTTATGAGAAAAGATAACGGACCATTAAATCCCGGATAGATTCACTGTCGTTGGTGCATTTCCTGCTTCCAAATGTATAGGTTCTGTTATTTTCATTTTCAATCGGTTCCATTTCCCCCTCTCTATTTCCCCACAATTATTTATTTAAAAAAAAGTATAACTTGCTTTAGTTTTCTACCAAAAGTGTGTGCAATTACTGCAGGACAAGAGTTGAACAACAAATGGAATTTGGCATTTTCTTTTATGGATAACAGCCTGTTTTGTGGCATTGATAACACTTGCATGCCTTACCTATTGTTTTTTAAGCATCTTGGAAATCTGTATGTTATTAAATATTTAATACAGAAATATCTATTCGAAATTATTTATAGTCCGCCATCACACAAAAACATAATCTCATATCAAGATTATAAATATAAAATCCCCTTTGTCCGTGGAGTTTCCATGCATCCGGAGAATTGGACCAAAATTATATGGTTATACTCTTTGAGTATTGCAAAGACTATAATGGCCTTCTGTAAATCAGGTTGAGAAAATATTGTCCGTGCAGTCAATCGATAAATGATTATATACCTGTCTCAAAATCATAAATTTTCTGAAACGATCGGCTGGATTGAAAATATACCTTGAATTAAATATTCGTATTAAATTTGTACACGCTATCTTTGTGAGACAAAGTTGACACAACTGTATCTGAAAATGTCATAAAAATGTTTTGCAGTTAATCAAACATAGGGTACAGGTAGGCCTATATATTTTTTTTGGGAAAGATTTAGTTGTGTTATAGATGCAGCCTGCTGGTATCGCCATAAGCTTTCAAGGTTTTGTTTTATAGCTATTGATATACTAAAATAATTGACAGATTTATAAGCGTTTGATTTTGCTGCCATGAACAGTAACTCAGCCGTGCTCCAGTTTTATCGTTAGATTTAGCAGTTCAAATCACAACGCTAATCTTTTTCTGTAACCGATTGTCTAGTGTATACTGTATAGTTACCGATAGGTGGTGACTGCATGCAGCGAATGTGCTGCAAATCTGAAGTTGATTATCCGTTTTTTTTTTAAATTTCCTGCATCGACTACATGTTAATATGTATAGCCTACGCAGTGAAAACCGCTTAATTCGATCACGTTGATTCCAGCAAGTTCATTTTGATCGAAATAAGCGATGAATGGCAAAAATCACGCTAAACATTGACCTTATCAAAATAATTTGGTCTGGCTTTTAAAAATACATATATTCAAATCGTATATACATGTATATTTTTTTAATTACATGTACAGTATGTTTAAAAGGATATTTGATTTAAAATTAAAAAAAAAACCTAAGTAGTGTTTGATGATGCCTGCTTGCTGCAGCGACTGAAATTTCATTTGCTAAATAACGCAGGAAATCTGAGTACAGCCGCTGATGCATTATAGATGCTTACATTACAGTTTACACGCAAACTAGCTTGTACGTTGTCCTAACGTGTCTGTGCTTGTATGAAAGCTGCTCAAACTTGTTTCGCGCATTTGCGTTATGTAAACATGTCGCAATTTGATTGAATTAAGCGCTGAGACGACCCAATTAAGCGGCTTTTTTAACATCGGTCAGTTTAGGAAAAAAATCTATTTGATGAAATAAAATGGCTGATCGGATTGAGCGTGATCGAATTAAGAGGCTTTCACTGTAGTAGTAGTACATTCCATTTTTTTCCGTTTTCCATTCTATTGATTTAGGGATATTTGAAAATATTCGTGAAAGTTGCGAAATAATGTCACTTAAATGGGAACTGAAAGTACAATTTTGTTTAACAGCACCACAGCGGATAATATTTTTATTGTAAGATTTTTTAAGTTCTGTGTTACAAGAAAATATCCAAACCGCGTTGAAAATAAAATGCTGTGCACTGTTTAAACTTGAAAAAGTTTATTTCTCGAGCAGACTCGAGGGTAACCCGCACTCTGTGATGATATCTTAAAAAAATAATGTGAATTATTTAATAATATTCAATGGAGCTCAAGAGTTTATCCAAGTATATCTCTTCAACGTAGATAACCGGTAAACATCTTGTTTCTTCTGAGGTATCGCATTCGTCTAACGCTTCTTGTAGTGGTTTGTGGAGTGTTGCCTTGTTCTAACTCCAATTTGACACCCTTAAAATACACTTTCAATGATTTCTGACTGAAGTACGTTGTTGTTGGCGGACAGTTTGAAGAGCCGCAAATCGACCTCCACAATTTTAGCAAAGCTCTTCAATTGAATTTCTGCGTTGGTTGTTTGGTGCTGTAATAATGTTTAGATAACAGTATCCAATTTTTAAATTTCTCGTTTGCATCAGCTTGCCTCACCAGCTTCGTAACTTAAATATTTTTTCCCCAGATAAGATACCAAAATCGATGGCATTGATGATTGCTGCAACGAACTTTGAAATTTCGAGATTACTTTCGTTATTAATTCGCACGGTTTGAAGATATTTTAAGTAACACACATGTACATTCAATGAACATAATTAATCAGTGACCGATTAGGTGTGAGGAGAATATGTACAGTACTAGCATTACCGTAAAAATTGGAAATTCTGTTAAATAAATAAATTGGGACATTTATTTAGAAGCGCAAGTTTTTTATATACATGTACAGTCTTTATAAAGTTTGTTTATACTTTTGCAATTTTTGGATACGAAAAAAATTGTAAATGTGTAAATATTTGATGTATAATGATTAATGTAAATATGTTGAAATATTAAAAAAAAATAGATTTACAAATCACCATTTGTTTTAGAATTATACGTTTGATTTGGGTAATTTGTGAATACTTTAAATAGCTGTAAACTAAAAAAACATACCGTACAGTACTGAATGTCCACAATTAATCTACCGTTGATTGGGCCTCCACTTAGCGGTATATTTCGCGATAAAAAAATTGCAGATACTGTACATTACTTTATTTCTGTAAAATATGATTACAAAATAATACAATTATATATACTGTATGATATGAAAGTTAAGATCTTACCTTAATAATTACTTAGTCAATTAAAAATGCCCAAGTGAAATTGCATAATGAAATATTGAATGGATGTTCTGCCGTTGTCAGCGTACATACAGGTGTACATGTATTTTAAATGGATGCTGTTTTTGGCCTAGGGTTACATGGCCATAATTACGAACGTAGAAATATTCTAGTTCCAAAACTAAACAGTAGTTACGAGCATAATGCATATGTCGTAAATCCAGTAATGGCAAGTTTAAATTCTAAATTATGTATGGGGTGTCACGTTATATATCTGCCTAGTTAATTAAATACTTATAAATATGTCCAAACAAAGCCATATATTCACGTAACATGTGAGCTGGAATAACCAATAGGTCGAACAGATGTTGAATTTCGCACATTTGTTACATAAACGAGCTTTCTTTGTGACCCCATGGTGGAGAGAAGTTTTTGATTATTGAATATTGATAATGCCATTGCTTTGCCTATAAATCTCCAAGATTTTTTTCTTAACCAATCGCATTTAGGGACGTTCTTTTAATACGTTCTTGAAAATCGGAATCTACTATCATTTTTGCTGTCGTCGATATCATAATATTGTTTTTTTGGACGATGATAAGAAACTGACAGACTGGTTTGTTCTATGTTTAACTCGTATCCTAGCTCTTAGATAAGAAGTTGATTTAAATTGACAGCTGATTGAATTTATCTTGACAATAATAAGGCTGCGAGCATATGGTGAGTGATAAATATATAACGGCGATAAGGAAGAGAAAATTGTATAAGCCAGTGGTTTATTTGCCCTTAATTGATTAGATACCAGGTATCGTTTTTAATTGTGTTTGTGCCTACCACTGTTACGTTTATCTTCGTAATGAACAGATTATTTGTTCTGTTGGATTTAATTAAATGTATCCCTTGCGGAAGCCAAGCTAGGAAGTGTGTCTACCTGGAGTTTAATTAATTTGCCAGAAAATCTAGAACCAAAGTCCTTCTTAGTTGGATCCTGCTATAATCCACTACACAGTCCAGTATAAATTTGTAGTGAGACAATATGGATCTACGTTGTTGTACAGAATTGTTGGAAATTGGTGGAAATTGTATCTAAACTTTTGATGCATCAGAACTTCAGATGATGAAATACGTTGTAGTTTGCTAAGTAAAAGGTTAGGAAAAGTTATTTGTGCTAGAAGTACATTGATGATGTTTATTAGGTGCTGCTCTAAGAGCAACGCAAGGCTAATTTCAAAAACTATATAGCCTACGTTATGAACTATTATAATTTAACATGTTAAATCAGTATGTTGCTATATCGTCTACTTTAGAAAATGCAATAAAATGTAATTTTGGAAAGGGGAGAAGTATATACTGCAGTACCCCTCCTCGTTGACAAAATTCCTGGCATGTAGCACTTCAAAAGGTTTTCTTAGCGATCACTACTTTAGGATACCATCTTTTTATACTGTAGATACCAAAGGGCTAACGAAATTAAAAATTGGGAATTTCACATTTTCACATTAAAAATTCTCGAGGATTTACTTGCCCCAGTCAGATCTGGAACAACCTATTCCAGTACTATACATTTTTATGAAATGAAGCTATGAAACTGAAAACATTCGTCTATCCGATTTTAAAATAAAAAGTTTTGCATAATTTTTTTTTATGAATTTCAGTTTTGAAATTAGTTGACGCTTATCGTGCAGATTAATTAGATTATCCACTTGTTATAAGTTGAATGGACAGATCCAAATCTCCCATTTCGATGAAACGAAAAGAGTATCTTTTATCGTTGCTGATCTTAGTCCATTTTTGACATACCACATCGCCCCCACTTGGCCCACAATTCTGGAACCCCATCCCCGCACCTAACCATGGACGTTCTTTATGCACAGCAGCACAACCCTAAATTGTGGGACAGCAAGGGCGTACTTTCTGCTATCAAAATTCTGACTGCCATAATCAATATATGGACCTTTCTGATAGATTGGCGTTTTCTACTCAGACGTTGAGTTCTGTTTAGGGCCAATTTAAACATTCGTGGTTTTTGGCCCTATCGTGCAAACCCCGCAGAGGGCCGAATCCAGGGTTCGTTACAATGCGGATGGCTTTGACAAATTGAAATGGGCTAATGGGCGTTCACCTTGACGCTTTTATCCGAAAGCTTTGAGTACGGCGAGAGCAACTGGTTTTTGGGGGCAATTGCAATTTATGCGTGTGGAAGAGGGTAGAGGAAGGGAAAATGAGGGGTGATATACATGTACATGTATGCATACCGTGGAGTCGTACACAAAGTACAGTGGCGAAATCCCGTGATTGCTACGGCAATGGTCACGGTGGGCCTTGGCCTGCCTGCCATGGATGTCGGGTTGGGAACCCTGCTGCTGTCATTGATTCGCAATGGCGCAGCTGCACAAACTAATGGCGCACAAAGGTGACTAACTGATCGGAATAATTGGCATTGGTGGGCACATGTGAATGGATGCACACGGACAAAAAGTGGACCAAACCCTTCAACGCCTCCGTCATTGCCTCCAACCACCTCTGGTGGAAGACCGTGTTTTGGAATGACGAGTCGCGCGCATGCAACCCTGTTGCGAATATGCATCCCCCGTGTAACGGTGATGCTCGTTGTTTACTGAATTTTTGATACGTTGATTTCTGACCATCAACTTTGTGAACAGGACAACTCCAAGAACTAGAAATCAAATTGATGCTGCATGCATGAGAACCAACGGAGTGCACATTCTCGACTTCGAGGAATTGGAAACCGATGCTTCCAATCAAAGATAATGTATGATATGATCGGTTTGAAACTGCAGATTTCACTATAGAATACATAGAGGCGTTTTAGAACATCGCAAATTGGATTTATTTGATGCCATGATGCAAATGATGCATACGCATCCTTGGCAACCATCTTGCATGGTAACGGTGCACATGATATATGGCTGTGATGCCATGGTTGAGCTATAAGGGTGAATTGTTGCATAAGTTGTTGGTAATATTTTATGCAGGCTTCATATGATGGTATGCAGGCAAGAAAAAGATTCGACAAGAACTCAAAACTTGGCAGTTTAGACAACGCGTAGATGTGGCAAATAGGGATGGACATAACTGCAGATATGGTGGGGTCGACATCAATCTTGAAATAAGGATGAAAGTAGGGAAGGGCGTATTGGAAATTTTAATAACGGATTAATGGGGGTGATGATGAACGTTGTGAAGGAGGATTGAAAATTTAACTTCATTACTTGAATTTGGGTGAAAAGATTGGTCGAGCAATGCAGTGATGAAAGATAGAGTTTAAGCGGCAGAAAAGGAGGTAGGGGTATTATATGATTAGAAGTAAAACTATATACATGTACAAGGAAGTACATCGAGGAAGGGGAAAAGCCCCCGCGAACTTCATTGAATCAACAGAAGTCCGAAACATGTACGCTTGGATTTTATAGGGGTTTCACTGGGCAGCCATGGCATACAAATCAACGCTGTAGAGACGGTGACACATTTTACGAGTAGTTTAGCACGTTCGTCTTGTATTAATATCTGTCACTCGGACTAATCCTATAGATGTTGGCTTGACATTTTAGCAGGATGAACCTAGGTGGGGTCTATTTACTGAAGTTTTTAATGTACGTGGCGCGCAGCGCACTTGATCCGAGTGGACGGGATGAGTGGAAGGAGTCCTCCAGATGGCTCTACGTGGAGTAGGGGGGGGGACACTCAAAGGTGCAAACGGTGTATGAGCGTAGTCCAAACTGCCATCGTAGACAAAAAAAGATGGAGGGGTTGGGTATGATATATCTTTCCTACATGAATCAGGGTGTGCGGAGGCGACATTAAGTCAACACTTCTAATTCTTGAGCGGATTAGCGGCCGTCACGTATTCACGTGACTTTTTAATGTCCGAACGAGATGACCAGGAACAAATGGCGATGGACACCTGCGTGCTCGTGAATGACCAGCGCGTCCAGCGTCGTTTCTATACGTGCGTGCCATTAGCGTGGCGCTTCGCTCGTTTCAGATGGCCATTCTGAAAGAATTAAGAGATGGTCAAGCTGTTTTGCTAAAGAGTTGGCTAAAGTGCTACTACTTCGGCCAGAGCGTTTGGAAGGGGTTTTGCACTCAGGTAGCCCATATCTGGCGCTGGGAATGGCATATGGTGGTGAGTGTTCTCGGGACGTTAAACACTCAGATGGAGGGCCATTTAAGAGTGAATAGGACATTAGAAATAAGGGGCCGGCAAAGGCCACGTGAGGGGGCGCGTGCCGGACCGTCGCAACGAACGACCTGGACGCCATAAAATGACTCAACGTGGCTTAATAACTTGCGTCTAATTACTCTGGGAATGGGACCCCCCCTTGGCCCATTTGACAGGCGTGGAAGGGAAAATAATTAGGACGAAAACTTGACCCGTTGTAACGAGAATGCTGGTCGCGCCATCTGCAGTGTACATCTGCAGAACTACGAGACGATTGCGATCAGACTTGATAACCGCAGCTCACTCACCATTCGCCAGCTAGCGACCGTTTGAGAAATTAAGAAATTGAAGGTGGATCTGACTGATATTAATATATCATATGTTTTTGGAAACTGATACATAAAGGGGAATTCAGATGTAATTTTGAAGTCACGTGTGCAAAAGGAATGCATTAATTGGTTTACAAACAGCGATAACATTGAGTGTATTTTTTAAACCAATTAGCGTGTTGATTTTGCACACGTGATTTCATTACTGCAAAAAATTGCCATAGCGTGAAGCTTCTGTTTGAATACCCATATTCCATTACGGTACACGTGTTTGGATTTGTAAGTGGAATTCAGTAAATATTGCAAGTGATTTTATTCTGTGGAAAAGTTTCGGCTGTTTTCCTCACAATTCCTCGAAGGATATTAAAGGGGAATTTTTATACTTCCGGAAGTTCCTGTATAATATAGTAATACTTTTCATTAGTTTTCATTAAATTCCAATCTAAAGGAAAATATGTCTTGTTGAAAATATGATTTGGCGTCCTTTAAGATGAGTGATATGTAATTAAATATTGGGTAAGTAGACTTTTATCACCCTACCACATCTCATTTTCATACCGACAGTCGGATAATGAGTTGAAGGGACTTTTTGAAAAGTTAGGGTGAGAACACACTGAATGCTTACGACGTGCTTCTTTCAGCTTCATTCCTGCTTGTTTTCATCTTCTTGTTTCCAGCTTTGGGGTGCACAATGAATGCTGATATCAGCGTGATGCTTTGTAGCGCCACTGCATGCGGTATACTAGGTGAAACATTTCGCGTAAAATCTTCCACATGCGCATTGGTATCTCTTGATGAGTGCAGGAAACGTTTTTATGTTACATAGACGGCATATACAATCGATGGCCACACTTATGACCAATAGTGATCTGTGTGCCACTCTGTGTCTTACAAATATGCTTTCAGACTTCCAACTTTCAGACTTATAAGCCCTTCTTGTAAGCTCAGCCTGGCTCGGCTAAGCTTTCTTTGAGGTAAGCGCCTGTAAGGGGGCGTCCATAAATTACGTGAGGCATTTGGGGGGGGAAGTCAAGCCGAATCTCACCAAATCTCACGTGGGGTCTCGGAAAATCTCACGTAATTTTTTTTTTCCGCAATAAACTGTAAAATTGCGAGAGAACTGGGTTAAATTAAGTACAGTCGAATCTCGTTAATCTGA
>JAQGBX010007892.1:0-11014 GCA_034698745.1 Megaphyllum sjaelandicum
CTTTCTTCAAAAACGTCGGCTAATTTGTCTAAACCCCCATGATGGAAGTGTAATATTTTGTACTGACTTTCACAGCTTGCAATGACTAGTTGACCACAAGTGCACTCTTTGTTGCTGAAGAAAAGCCGCAAGGATTTCATCTGACCTACGGGTTTTCATGATCGAAAATAATATTCCTTTCAAAAATTAATCACTTTTTTGGCTACAGAGACAAACAAAGAATCTAATGGAGGCTAAGGCTCCATCTTTTTTAAATATGACTTAAAACTGAAAAATAACTCAAACTGAATAATTCCTAATTATTTTATATCATTTGAATACAGATACTAAATATATTATGAAAAGTTTGAGAAAAAAAATACATGAGCAGTGAGCATTATAAGACTATAAACAAGAAAACAGTGCAAAAAAACATCGAATGATTTTTAAGTTTGCTGTGCGTTTGTCTTAGGTTTAAAATGGAAACCTAAAACTACCGTTATGTCAAAACAGTTAAATGGGTTTAAGAATTTCTACTTCAAACTTACCTAGATTTACAGAAAACAAGCTGCATGATTTGGCTTTGTAGCTCGGGCTTGGCGAATTTGGCTGCGTGGAAAGACACTGATCAGGAAAGTTCA
Organism: Megaphyllum sjaelandicum; assembly: GCA_034698745.1. NCBI lineage: Eukaryota > Metazoa > Arthropoda > Diplopoda > Julida > Julidae > Megaphyllum > Megaphyllum sjaelandicum. The sequence goes on from JAQGBX010007892.1 coordinate 621, forward strand.
ACTTGTGCACCATGGCAAGAGATTCGGGCGTTCCTTCTATATAATAGGAAGAGAAGTTCATGCACGAGTTGTACCCGGGGGTGTCTATGAAGGAGTCCATCTCGGATGGAGAAGGTAGCACCGAATTAGAATCACAATTGGACGTGGTGGAAGTGCCGGAAGATGCGCCACCGTTGGAATCATTCGCTTCTACGTGCCTGGTAACGGATATGTTTGGCATGGCCCCCGTTACGCGGCTTTGACTAACTGTATCGTTTAAATTGAGCTTCAACCCCTTTTTTCTGGGTGAAGAATTCTGGCTCGACTGATGCTTATGATGGACTTTGGCACATTCGACCAGGACTGGCTTCGGATCCATGACGTTGCTTTCGTAATCCAAACTGGCATGAATAGTCAGGTTTTCACCTATCATTCGTATGTCGTATGCCGTGTCGGAGACATCACATTTCCTAAGAGGCTGCACGTTGTTAAGTTCAGAAATCATAGCTTCGAGTGCAGTTGTCACCTCTTGGGGCTCAATTCCCAAATCATGCGGGGATTTCTTGTACACTGTTTTGGCATTAGCTCCCTTGCCCTTTCCTTCGCTGAAATCTGTTTCTGGGCGGTGAGACGGTTTCATTTTCGAAACATCTCCCCTTCCAAAAAGCATGTTTCTGTTGGGACATGGACAATGATATGGTTTAAGCACTGCTGCGTAAAGTATTAGGCAATATTTATATTGCAGAATACTTGCTGATTTTTATTTTTGATTTTCTACTTTAAATATAAGAGGCATACCCTTTAGAGGAAACTTGAAAACCTCCGAGAGATTCTTCTGCAGATTCTTCATTTCCAAATTGATCTAATAGAATTGATGGCAATGAATGGCGTGGGGAACGTTTAGGACTGGGACAGGTACTGCTGCGTGAGCTGCGGCATGGAGAACTGCAAATAATTCATAAGCTAATTTAAATTTTAAATGTCTACAAGAACTGCGTTGCCACCAGATTGCGATGTTATTTTCCAAAAAAAAAAATGAGCAGAAGTTTTGTAACTTTGAGACAGATCCCTAGTTTTGCTATTAAATATCTTTAAAAAATAGATATCGATATTCCCGTAATGATGTAAAACATATTCAGGGACAGTTCTGTAAATTCCAAAAAAATACCGAGGAAACAAAAATTGAACAATATGTTATCATGACAGCAAAGGATATTACTGGAAAACAAACGCTGTCAGCTTCTCAATGAATACTATTTGATTATATTTAAAAGAATTCATACCAATGTCAATTAATAAATATTGATAAACCAGAAAAATGCATTTGAGATGTCCCACTTACTGCGATGGTGTCCGATTCTCAATACTTTGAGGGTTCTTCTTTAAAGAGGAATTTGGTATCCATGTTAAAATTAACGTTGATCCCATTGTCTAGAAAAACAATTTAGCATTCAGCTCACTGAACTTTCTAAAATTTATCTGATTCTGTACTAATCCAGTAGGATAACTTACGTCATCATGTTGGGCCCTAATGGTGAGATAGCCTGGGTGATGCTCAGCTTCATTCCGCAATGGAACAGGAGGATGCACGCACACATTGTTCTTGCAATAAATTACTTCTCCTTCTTCAGCTTTGCAAATTTTAATCACATCCTGACTTTCCAATCCTAGCAGTGATGAAGCCCTCCGAATCAGGCTATTAAGGCTCATGTCTTGAAAATAATGAAATGGATTTGACGGTACTCCAATCCAGGACATCAAGATCTTTTTGGATCCTAGTTGTTATGCAGTGCTTCATAAAAACACGTTCAAACCGATAATTTAGAATATTTTTTATAATTCTTAGTGTGTGTCATCTATGTGTCATTGACACCCAGTAGTAACATTGCTCAGTACTGTTTCAAAGTACGATACATGCAGTAAGAATCGTAATTCTCCAAATTCCTTGGTGTAACACACTTTTGTCAACAGGAAGTGTATATGCATGTTATATTTTATTATAGTTTGGAATTTGTACACTGCAAATTAATTAGATGGTTCTATCTAGATACCAAAGATAAAACAGGTTTTTGACCAGTTCCTACAACCTCGTCGCCACCAAAAATCAAGGTTCATAGTTGTCACTATACTATAGAAAGCCAGTCTTAGTTCATTAGTGCAGCAAGAAAGCTTGGATTTCCTTTGGGAATTGCCAAAATGTCATGTGTGAAATACAAAAGTACGCTCTATTGCCAAAAGTGTGCTGATCGAACTCAGTGCACACCGGCCACATAGATGCAGAGGTGCAGGCGTGCGAGGTGAGCGGCTTTTACGGATACCGGTGCCCCAGGACAAATTAATTAAGCAAGTTAAATTCTTTTAAAAATTGCATGGATGCACGTGCCTTTTGTGCAGATACAGGAGGAAATGAGGGGGTTACATAGGTTTTGGCAGTACGAATACAGGGTTCCTCTAGCAATTCAATTTTCAATTTGCCTGACTTTTCCAAGTTTTACAAAAAATTTTCCTGACCAATGACAATGTGAAAAATTGACATATTTTGCAAAATTGACACTGGAAAATATTTTGAAAAATTAACTAACGACAATTTTGAAAACTAACATAGAATTTTTTTTAAAAAAAATGTGACAATTTTGTAATCGGAAAATGTTAGAAAATATTGAAAATTTGTGCTCGGAAAACTTGGAAAATGCAGAAAATTTTCCAAATTTGTACTCAGAAAATGGGCCCTGAGCTAACCATGTAGAAGTATTAATTTTGGATCGCCATGACTGCGCTGAATTTCCCTGACTTTTTCAAAATAAGCCATTTTTCCCTGACCCCGTCCAGATATTTTCAAGTTCCTTGACTTTTCCAGGTTTTCCAGATCTGTGGGAACCCTGGAATATAGAACCTCTATTCATTTCAACGCCCAAGGGTGGCATAAACCACCACGCGTCTGAGATTTTGACAGGCGAAATTTGACCATGTCGAAAATATGAGAATATGTGCCAAAGCCATAAAAATAATATAGACAAATAGGGGACATCTCCACCATTGAGCATGTCCATCCAGATAACTGTGCACCGAGGCTAAGGATCGGTACTCGCGTATCGATATCGGTATCCGAGTTAGTTGGAGCATTGTCCCTACATGCACTCGCGTCCTCACACGATTCAAGTCCGATTCACATAGGGTAGCGAACGAACGTGGCGGTCTCAAATCTCGAGACCAAATACGGTTTATGGCCCTTGGACATCGAAATGAACAGTTGCGACATTCTAAGTCATGCAGCTGTAGTAGCGCTGCCCTCAATCTGCCTCGGGCGCAAGCATACATCTATATATAGGCGCTTCAGATGTGCACCCAATTTTTCAGCACCTACATGTGAGGTCCATGAAGTCCATGAAAACAGCCCTCTCAGTGCATGGTCACAGGCAATCGTACGAGCCTAAACCGTAGAATGAGTATACTATTCCATTCTATTCTTTACCCTTCAGTTAGTACATAGTGCCATTTAGCAGGGGGAGGGGGAGGGAATCATTACGGAAAATTAAGCTGCTAGCTGTCTTCAAACTGGAATCTCAGGGCATGCACTTCCCTCAGGCATGAGATGCTCCAGGAAGCTCCTGTAGCCTCAAGATAGCTTTTATGTACACGTACTCAATTCATCGAGGAATATTATTACGATCTGCACTCTTTCTACTTCCTACATGCATCCATTAATCCGAACAGATAAACACGCGCCAATACGCCCCACTGAAAATAAACGCGAGGTGTAAATCATATCTTGAATCATGACAGTTAATTGGCTTGCTGCATGCATGCATCGATGGAGTCTATAAAAAACACAAAACGTTGCGTATATATAGCATCTCGGTTACCTAATTCTGACATCAGCGAACAGAAATGCTGATCCGTGCCAAACCAACACGCAATCTGGCATTTATTTTTAGCGAGTTTTGTATCCATATGTTGTTGACATCGTCCTTTCCCGATGCTCAATCGGTCTTCATCAGATTCAGAAGATGAGCGGAGCTTTGCGCTGCTCTCGATAGGTGGCGCTGCCGTCGCTTTTCGTAAATTGTGAATGAAGCGTGCCATCCGAATTTGGGATTTTTGGGACTCTCCAAGTTGCGTTTGTGCCGATTGTTCGAGTCCAGACTACGCTGGCTGTTTTTTAAGTACACGGTTCAAAAGCCCGACTTATGGGAACCTTGAAGGAATAACAGGTAGATATGCTATTTTCTTTTTTTTTTGGAGTTTGACCTCACATGTCCATCTTTGGCATACCCATGCTTGCATCATCCTATAGCTCCTTCCATGGCGACCCTTGTTGTCTTTTGGGATTATTTAGATGCACCAAATGTCAGTTTTCGTTCTGTAAATGGTGTAAGGGTCATCCGTGGACTTGCTAATGACTACTTTCCAAATCCCAGTTGACATACAGTATTATTACTATTTTTGCCTGCATTTGTGTGCAGGATATCAGAATGCCTCATAGATGGCGCTGGGATTTCGAAATGAGTAGAGAGCCTATACCATACTAGAAATGAGTTCTAGAAATGAGTAGAGAGCCTATATACATGTATGGCGAATTTGATTGGGCCAAAAAATCTGCACTAGTGCAGGCTACAATTTAAGTGAGGCATAAGTCTGCATAATCGGCAGTATTGCAGGCAGCAGGCGCAAAAAGACTACAGATTTAGGGTAGCTACACAACGAGCTTCTTTTTCAGCCGAAAGCGACTGACGTACACTAGCCCATGCCGAGTATAGACTTTTTAGCCTGCCTCGGCTCGGTTTTCTTCGAATGCGCATGCGCAAAAGGCTGTCAGTCGCTTTCGGCTGAAAAAGAAGCTTGTTGCGTAGCTACCCTTATGTCTCACCTTGTAGCTTACACTAGTGCAGATTTTTTGGCCCAATCAAATGCGCCAGTAGGCTCTCTAGAAATGAGTAAATCGCTGCATGCAGAGTGTAGCAAAATAGTTATGGTGCCGGGTTAGATACATGGCGTATTGGAATGGTCCAAAAAATCTGCACCGGTGTAGGCAACAAGTTAAGGCATAAGTTTGTTAAATCAGCACTATAGCAGGCAGCAGGCACCTTTAGCATACACTGGTGTAGATTTTTTGGACAATTCGAATATGCCAACAGTTTATATACCTATAAGGGGTACGTGACGAGTTGAAAAGATGCATGCTACTACTCATTGCGGAGTGCATATTACAAAACTCGAGCAGAAACTTTGCGAATCGCATCTTAATTAGTGATAGTCGACGTTGAAAGACAAGATGACCTTGAGTAGGCTATACACAGTATTTTTTTAAAACCAATTAGAATGTCGATTTTGTACATGAGATGGCCTTCATAGCTGCCAATGTGCGATTCGCAAGCTTTTATCTGAGTGACGTGCCTAGATTAGTATGATATTAATTTCTCGTGGAATTTGTATGGTTATTGGTTGTTGCTAGATGAATATAAGATATAATACTTAACTTTACACGGTGGTATACTTGCCTCTTTGAAATTAAGAGATGACTGGATTGAGCCAATGAAAACAGTGTTGTATTTCCTGCTAATATCTTAACGCCGTGGATAAGGAGACGAGAGGGTCTGAGGGATCTGTGGGGGGGTCTGGTTATAGGCAAATGGTGTACTTGCCAGTTTGCTTTGCTTGGCTGTAGATCACAAAGCATGGATCGAGTCAACCAAAACCAGACCTAGCATTGTAACGGGCCGAGCAAGAAATTATTAGTGACATTTTGAAATGGAAATCCCAGAACAGGTAGGCCTATATTTGGCATGGGATAGTTAATGGATTGTAACATATAAGAGCAGTAACGCTTCCAGTGAACAATGGACCACATACTTGCCTGGTTAGGATCATTTTATGTATTTTTGAGACCATCCAATAAAATGCAAGGCCAGTGTGCCCAACCATGACATCTGCAGATGGCCCTAATTAATGAAGGACAGTTCCCCAGGAATTGTTTAGTATCTTCTTTTTCAAATGATTATAATTAATTTTTTTTCACCCAGTCCACTCAGGTATTTTTCCAAAGACCCAACTCTGACCAGTTTTGAATTTCTTGTGGCAATACTGTACATGGTCAGGGTGGATTGTGCTCCATGGTTGTCTTCAGGTCTACTTTGTACTTGTGCAAACTTATGAAAAGTAATGCTACTGAAGCATCATACGTAGATGGAGCTGATGATCATGAAACTCAACAAATGAGCCAACCGCAATCATGGTTTTTAAGGGATTTCAACCTGAATTGTAAATTTGATGGCTGGAATTCAGCTGATATATGGTTACCTACTTCAACCTAGCAGATTTTTCCTTCTATAGTAGATTTTTTTCAGTTAGACTTACTTTTTTTTACATGTATCTTATTAATAATCATGACTTATTTCTTGTTGTCCCTCCATGATGCTGAAGGGTTTGTTTCCTTATTCCCTGTCCTACACTCAAAACCATCAAAAACCACAGCCTCTGTCTATAGTATACATGTCTTGTTTAGTTAGCCTCACACTGTCCGTCTTGGCTGGGGCACCCCGTAACAGCTAACTGGCCTGCCTCATCTTAGTTTTGTTTTTCTCCTATAGGGATGGGTTGTTCTCACCCCCGCGTTTATGCTCTGTGGCCCGTGATGCCCTTGCGCCCTAAAACCTTAACCGCCAACCAACCTATTTCTATTGAAATCTGGCTGATATTTAATTTCATTTCACAGATTATTGATCGGTAAAAATGTCGTTTCCGAATAAAGAAGACAGGAAGCAGTGTTGGGATTCAAGAGACCGGTATTGGGAATGCTTAGACGCCAATAATGATGATAGCTCAAAGTGCTCGGAAATTAGGAAGAACTACGAAGGGACTTGTCCGAGTCAGTGGGTGAGTGAATCTTTTCTGTCATCATACGTGGTGCTCGATCTTTTCAAGGGATCAGTCGTACAAGACACTATGTGGAAGATTGCCTGATTGAACCGGGGGATTTATCACGGCAAATGTTGAATCCATCATGCGTTTAAAACTGAAAACAAGTTAGCTAATTCATCAGTGAGGCAATAATTAACAGTCTCACGTTTTGACTACCTATAGGTGAAACACTTTGATCGGAAAAGGAGCTATTTAAAATTCAAGAGCAAGATCGAAACCGAAGGGTATGAACCTATTGATGCACATAAAGAGAAAACATAACAATCGACTAGAATTTCGCATCTAAATAAGAATGATAGAATATTTAATTGTTATATTAAGCTTTTGAATATGCAATTTGGAAATAAATAATGCATTTAATATACGTTTAGCAAGTAAAATGCATGTCATTTGATGTGAGTTGACGGTGTTGTTAGCGTAGTGCCCCATCTATAGCCGGTGTAGTAGCAGTGCTAGAACGTAGTTTGTGTATAAACAAAACTAATGTTTAAAAGTCATTGCATCCATCCACTACTTGATTTTTGTCATCGTTTAGATGTCAAAACAATCTAACATAACATCCAACTCGGTTCTCCCAAGTTTTCAGAATTGTTAGGGCAAATAAACGTACAGAGTTGTACATACTATTATGAATTTCAATAAACAAAATTTGTGGTGTGCTTTTATACGTTGCAGATAGTCTTATTCTGACTTAAAAATTTGGACTTTGTGCAAAACGATAATTTTTAACCAGTTTCTTGCCTCTCGTTCAATTGAAAAGATAACGTATGATGAGCGGCCCCGCACGCCAGAATATTTGTTCTCGTATTTTTTTTTTGTGATTCTCAAAAATTTCGGGAAGTTAATGCAGGATTACCCCAGGCCTGGAAAAGGCAGGGAAGAAAGAATTAATTTGAAAAAGTCAGGGATATTCAACTTATTAATGTTGTCACTATCCAAAATTAATATTTCTACGTTGTTAGTTTGGGTGCCATTTGCAAGCTCTTTTACGAAAAAAATTTCAGAGGACAAATTTGCTAAATTTTCAACAGTTTCCATGGACAAATTTGCTAAATTTTCAACAGTTTCCGTGGACAAATTTGCAAAATGTTTACAATTTCCGAAGACAATTTTTTGAAAATTTCCACATTTTTGGAGGACAAATATTCAAAAATTTCCACGTTTTTCTAGCACAAATTTTTCGAAATTTTCCATTGTTTTTAAGTATGGATTCGTGAAATTTTGAATAGTTTCCGAGGAGAAATTTTTAACAGATTCCGGGGACAAATTGGCCAAATTCTCAACCTTTTCGGAGTAGGCCTACTGATTTGCAAAAATTTCCGAATGCAAATACGTAAAATTTTCAACAACTTTTCATGATAATTTTTCACAAGCTTGGCATATGTCAATTTTGTCGTTGGTCAGGGAAATTTGTTTAAAATCTGGAAAGCCAGAGAAGTTGAATATGAAATTTCTGGAGGAGCCCTGTAAGAGCATGGAAAGCAAACCTTTTATTCTACTTTTTTCGTGTTAGTTAGAAAGCCAGAAATCTCTGGTTTTTTTAGGTGTGTGTTGACATGGTGGTTTTGTCACTTCTGATTTTCTTCATCTTCAGGTAATTTCAAGTTGCCTTAAATAGACATGCAAGTATGTAGACTTGACAGTACTCCTGCTGACAATTCCAAACCACGCTTGATGCATTTCGCTGTTGAACGCAATAAAGTTGGCTTTGCTGAAATGTGGAAGGATAATTTATCTTCGGCTTGAATGTTGGATGGGGCCGAATTCATTGAAAAGGTTGGAAGATGTTTGGAGCTATGCCTATGACTACTAAGTCGCAACTATTTTTAAAATTCCCCAAACCAAAAATACGTAACTCCGAAATATTACTTATCATTCATTCCGCGTGAGTAATGGCATGCTTGACATTCAAAATGTCAGCTTATTTTAACGTCAGCTTATTTTGGCTGATTTAAAATTGCCTTAAATGGCCGTAGTTGAGGAAAAATGCATTTATTGGGTTTGTAAAAACTATAAATTTAGCCATTTTTAGCTTTCATAAAATATGGAAATGATTTAAAAAATGATGGGAAAAGGAACAGTTTCATTGTTTATATATTTGCCATAACATTTTTTTTTAAATTATTGGGCTAATAACCAATCAGTAGTTTCTCGATGTTCAATATTGCATTTGTAGAGCCAGTTTAAGGAGTTTTATCACTTTAAATGTACAGTAAGTGCGAATATTTATTGAAAACACTGGATCTGTAAGGAAGTCGTTTTTCAGATGCATTATTTATAGCAGGATTGTTTATAAGGTTGAGGCCACCTTTAAAGATATTTTTGGTTTGAGTTGATCCAAAAATACTGCCTCCCCCGGACTTCATATTTCTGAAAAAAATCCAAAATCCTCTGCTTTTTGCATTTTGGAAAATATTTTGAGGGATTCACTAAGAGAAATAAGGTAAATTTTTATCATGACTGCGTTTTTTAAATCTGAGGACAGGTTTCCACCTGACCTGGAAAAATCCTGGAAATGCCAGGGAAGAATAACTTATCTTGAAAAAGTCAGGGAAGTTGAACGTATTAATGTTGTCATACTCAAAAATTAATATTTTCACATGCTTAACTCGGGGGCCCATTTCAATTTTCCAAATTTTCATCAGTTTCAGAGGCCAAATTTGCAAATTGTTGAAACTTTTCCTAATATAAATTTCTGCTTTTTAATATAATGACTGCTTTCAACTACAGATTAGTAACATTTTCAACAGTTTCCGAGTACAAATTTGCAAAACTTTCTACATTTTCCGAATACAAATTTGTCAAATTTCCAAAAAATTGTTATATGTTTTCCATGTTAATTTTGCAAATAGGTTTAAATTGTTATTTAATAGTAAATATTACAAAATATTTAATATTGTCCTGAGACGAATTTGCAACAGTAGAAAAACGTTAGGTTGAAAATTAAATTTTTGGGGACCCTCTGCGGATTAAATGTTTTTCTTAACAGCTTTTCTTAAGAATTTTACAACTAAACATAATGATCATGTATTCTACACGTTGCTACTTTTAACTTTTTTAACATTGTTAATTTTAACTTTTCCCCAGGTCAAAGTCTTTAGAAGACTAATGTTTTCTTCCTACTGTTAATTCGAGAACAAGATGAGTTTGAAATAAGCCTGCTTCTTTCTTTTTTTTAAGGTGTTTTATTTGGTAATATTTTTGTATTTCTGTAAACAAAATTGCTGGCTAGTCTTCCATGAGGTCCCAAGGTACAATGTCCCTTTCTTTGATGATTGCATCATCAAAGGCATGGTGAAAATACCACGTGTTACTTTGTTTGGCCATTCATCTTCCACGTGATACACGGTAACGTGCACCAAGCCAAATTGAGTTGATTTTTTCGCCTTTCAGCTGCTGCATCGAGTCAGCTTTGGTTTCGATAGAGGCCCAAAATAATACCTACTAAGAAGCTCTGATTTATGTCCTGCTAACTGTTTGTAATCTGTGAGAAATCC
>JAQGBX010007893.1:0-11013 GCA_034698745.1 Megaphyllum sjaelandicum
ACCATGAACCCCCCTAGTTTAATTCCCAGGTGTCCGAAAGTATTGATGGAAACTTTTATCCAGAAAACAGAAAACACCAGATGGATGCGTTTTCCTTTTTATTTATAAATAGATAATGCTATTATTTTTAAATTTTTAAATCCTCAAATTAACCATCTTGGAGTAACTTAGCAGAATATGCAATAAAAAGAGCAAGTCAGGGTAGTACATTACCAGAGGTGGTTGACTTGCGTCTATCAGTTGTTAAAAAACTGTAGCTTACCCTAAAATTATATAGATTAATTTAAAAAAATAAAAATATGAAAAAAAAAACAAAGAAATGGAGACTGATCAGGAACCGTACCCTAATAACCCAGGTAGCAGGCTTGCTTTCTAGCACAGAACCACCGATGATTACACATGCACTATAAATAGTCCAAATTCTATGAAAATGCTTAAAAATAAATTTATTTGGCTTTTGTGATTATTTTTTCAGCTTATTTTGTAATAACAATTATTAAATTTTATTAATTAAATGAAACTGTTGAGAAATTTAATAAATAAAACCGGATTCTGTCTGAATATGAATGCTGGCAACAAGGCACATACTTAATCTTCAAGAAATACGAAACAAAAATAAAAAGCAGGTGGTTTTACAACTTGATGCAAGATTACATTTTTGATCTAAATTGGAATCTGAATTCGATATAAATTGAAATTTTGGTTTAATTTTTTTTAAGTAGGCTTTTGATAAAGTTTTTATCCTGTAAACAAAATCCGTTATTAGAATCTTATATTGTATAGGCAAAATTGGCTCAGAAATTGAATAGTAATGCAACCTGGAATCAGTATCTGTGGTTCAGTGGTAGAATGCTCGCCTTCGACGTGGGTTTGATTTTCAGTCAATGGCTTATTTTTCTAATTTTCATTCCAATTAATTTATGTAGTTTTAGGATAAGCTACAGTTTTTAATCAAACAACACACGCCAGTCCATTTAGTATGCAACTGATGCTAAGTATGTCTGATAGCCTACAGGCTATACTCTACTTACTGACACCACTGTATACTAATTTACTTAAAATTGAAAATAATTAAGAGCATTATTTTAACGTAAATTGGTTAAGAAAAATATAAGTATTTTTTGTTTTCTTTTCAACAAGCTAATCTCGAAAAGTTTTTTGCAAGAATTAAAATGTAACAAAATTTTTATCAGATTGTAATAAATTCTAATGTTGAAAATTTGTCGAACATATATCCTAAATACTTTTACAAATATTGAAACAAAAAACCAAGATCCTTACTTGAAATTAAGATAAAAAAATAATCATTAACGGTATATTAAATATAATTTTAAAACGGTAAGAAAATTCGTTTTAGAATTCAAATTTAGAGATGGAATTCGTTACAACATTTCAATTAAAGATTGTGGTGTTTTGTTAAAATAATGGAAATGCAAAGCATATATAAATAAAACAACCCGCAATTTGCGAATTACATTTTATTCATTCGAGGCATTGAAGATATAAACCCACATTGACTAGAAATACCGAGCGAGGTGGCTAATGGGTTAGCATTACTGCCTCGCATTCGGTAGACCTGGGTTTGAATCCCGTGTCGGCTATCCTTGGTTGTGGTTTTTCATGGTTTCCCACAATCCATAAAGGCGAATGCTGAGATAGTTCCTATGTTAAATCGGCCATGACTGTAGTACTTTCAAACCAACTCTGCTGAGTTATCATTACTTCTCTCAAACCTTTCAAAAAGCCGGTTTTGGGTGTTTGTCATGATTCCGAGCAGACGAATATATATAGGCTCTATTGTATAGTATATACAGTATAGTGGAATTATAACTTATAAGCTATATTTATCGAGAATTGTCTTTGATGGCGTGTTTCATGTTATAGATCTTAAAATGTACATCATTGCCTGATGTTCCTTTAAAGATTAATTCCTGTAAACCAACAAACATATAACTAATTCCTAGACAATATTTTTTTTAACAAAATTTTAAATATTCAAGGAAATTGTAAAAAAATCTAATTAAAGTGCACATACATACTCGCGTGTGCTGCCCATATCGAAACTGTACTTTTTTCTATTTTTGTGTTATTCAAATAAAATAAAAATTGCATTGACCGAGAATCGAATCCAGGTCACCTTACAACGGAACAATCAATGCTTAATAAATCTGCTTTTAAGTTGAAATTTCCTTTTAAAATTTGCAGGTAATTTTAGATGTCAATGATTCTTTTTTTTTCATCATAAAGTGTAATTAAAAATCAAATTAACAAGCTTTCATTGCAACTGTCATCTCAAATCTACTTTAGAAGTATTTTTAAAAATATTGAGTGAACCTCGTCGAATATTCGAACTTTTAAGTACAATAAAACCTGTTAAGAGTGACCACCAAAAAATGCTATGTTGGTCACTGTTCGCAGGTGGTCACTATACGAAGAATGCCTGAATTAAATTAAAATAATGAACATGTACACTGCATTTAAACATGTAGACTGTTATGTACGTAATAAAAACCACAAAACCAAAAAATTACAGAATCATCATGTCCAAGCGTTAAAGCAAGATGTAACGGGACTCATTTGTGTCTGGTCACTTTGTAAGGTACATTGGCAATGTAAAAATATCAAAAAAAAATGCAACACAAACTTTTGGTCACTGTACATAATAGACAGGTCATTATACAGAGAATTTTTATGAATTAAATATACACTAGAAAAAACAATACAACAAAAAAGTGGTCAACATAAACAGGTGGACACTTTTCCTGGTTTTATACTGTACTTTCTTTCCATAAACAAATATAGTGCAAAAAGGTATTATCGAATCAAGTTTAATGACCGAATATTTATTAATTTAATCAGGTTTTATTACTTAATTTCTTAAAATCTTTCTTTAATTAAGCAAGATTAATATATTTTACTGAACATTTTCTGCATGTACATGTTTCACGCGTATGTGAGCACGTTTGTGTACAACAGAGGTCATTCAATGCATATTTACAGAATACATTTCAAAATGCATTTCGTTTACGTGTTATATTTCAGCCAAAAAAAAAACAAACAATAATCAGATTGGGTGGGAGCAAGTTGACAATTGAAAGTGTCCATGAACACTTTCAGACCCTTACCACTAGGCGACACTAGATTATCAAGGACACTTTTTAAGTGCTAACGTGCTCTGACCCTTACAACCCAATTTGAATTAAGTGTCGCGATAAAATATTTGAGAATTTAATTTGTTTTTTGACGCGCTATAATTATTTAACAAAGACATTGCTGTGAATTGTGAATAACTGTTAGAATGAATTATTTAGTTCGCGTATTTTAAAATTTAAAACTTATTCTAAACGCATTCTGCAATCTATTTTAAAAGGAATTTGAAATTTCAATAATAAAAAGTGATTTCCTATACTCCTGTGACTAAAAACCCGTCAGTGACAGCGGGGCCGCGGAACGTCGACAGAATCCGCCTAGTTATGGCAGAGTTGATGAGAAAGGGTTACAGTAATGGCCGATTTAATAATGGAACTATCCCGGCATTCGCCTCAAAGGAACTGTGGGAAACCATGAAAAACCACAATAGAAGATAGTCGACACGGGAACCGAACCCGGGTCTACCGAATGCGAGGTGAGAATGCTAACCACTCAGCCACCTTGCTCGGTACCAATGATTAGAATGTGGGTTGATATCTTTAGTGCCATGAATGAATAAAAATTAAGGTATAGACTGCGGGTAGTTATAATTACGTTTTGCATTTCCATTATCTTAACCGATTACAACAAACTTTATTTGAAATTTTAAAACGCGTTTTATCTCTAATTGAAATTTATCAACGAATTTTCTTCTTTTTCGATAAAATTGATTTATCTTCATCTTGTAACGTGACAATTATGATGCGCAAGTCATGATTTGTCCTGGAACTCAACTTGGAAGAATTTGCTTTGCCATTTTAAGTTGACGTTCATTCAGTATATATCACTATAAGTTCAATATTTTTTTTTTCAAAATGAATGTACATGTGCAGTTTATCTTAAAAGCATAATTAAAAAGATTTATTCTGACGATAACTACAAGGAACTCTTAATATAGGACTACAAACAGTTACCACTTTACTACTTCTCATTAACCATATATGGTTAATATATTTATAAAATTATAAATGAAGGATTACGGTCATGGCAGATCTGGTAACGGAACTATCCCGGTATTCGCCTTGAGTGATTGGGGGAAACCATGAAAAACCACAGTCGAAGATAGCCGACACGGGAATCAAACCTGGGTCTACCGAAATATGAGAAGAGAATGCTAACCACTCAACCACTCGGTATATCTTTATTGTGGTTTGATATATACTGTTTCGAACGATACAAATTGCAAGTATAGTTCTAATTATGCTTTAAATTTCCATTTTCTTAACTGATTACCACAAACTTTAATTGTAATGTTATAACGAATTTTATCTATTTAAGAACGAATTTTCTTGCTTTTAAAAATCTTGAAGTCAGAATCTCTGTTTTCTGTTGTAATATTTGTAAGATTTTTCTCAGACATGATCGGAAAATTTTTCAAAAATAATTAGCTTCTCACTTTCATTTTTTTATAATCTGGAATAATTTTTTTAGTTTATATTTTTGTAAAAAAAACCTTTAGGAAATATTAGTGTTTTTTTTCTTGTTACACATAGCTAAATGTAAAAATGAAAAAAAAACACTAATATTTTCTTGAATAATTTACAGTTAAACCTATTAAGAGTGACCACCAACAATTAAATAATGCTAAGATGGTGGTTACTACACAAAGAATACCTGAATTAAATTAAAAAATGAACATGTACAGTGCACTTATACCTGAAGACTGTAATAAACGTAGCAAAAAACCACAAAACCAAAAAAGTACAGAATCATCATAACCAAGGGTTAAAGCAAGATGTAACGTGACTCATCCGCTATCGGGTCACTTTTAAAGGTACATTGGCAATGTAATAAGTACGTACTTTTTACAATTTTAAATCATAATAACGGATTTTGTTTTAAGAAAGAAAACTTTATTAAAAACCTATAATTATCAAAATTAAAACCAAATTTTCCATTCAAATCGAATTCAGATTAATATTAATTTAGCCAATGCCAATGTAGATCAAAAAAGTAATCTTGCATTAAGTTAAACCACCTGCAGTTTATTTTTGTTTAGTATTTTTTGAAGGTTGAGTATGTTCTTTGTAGCATTTATATTCGACAGAATCCGATTTTATTTATTTAATTTCTAAATATTTTCGTTTAGTAGAAAATAATTTAATAAATTTTATCACAAATTAATGCATTAATTAAATTTTATACTACGTTACTCCGAGATAATTGATTCAATTATTTTAAATGACAAAAATGATATTATTATTTGCGCGTAATTAAGTATAATATAATAAAACTTAAAATAAATTTTGTTTTTTAACACTTTAAATGCTAAAAATGCTAAAAAAGTCTTCTCGTGGATTCCTTTTTAAATAAAAATTGTTCAATACATGTATATGAGGTATGAATAATGCAAAATATTACAATAAAAGATAAAGATATTTACTTTCATATTTTCGCTAAATATTAATTTTTTACAATTTTTCTGATCATAGATTTTCAATAAATTTCGTAATTATTAGCGACGATAAAACTACAATTTATTTAGTGAAATTTAAGTAAAGAAAAACATTAACAAAATAAAGTTTTAAATTTATGGCTTGACTTTTATAATTTTTATAGTTAAAAAGTATTTAATTAATGCCATAAAAAGGTACAAGTCGGTGCGGATACAACCAAAGGAAGTAGAATTTGGTTGTACACCACACAGACTTGCGTCTAACCTTTGATTAAAAACTATAGATGATACTAAAAACTGTGTAGATTAATTGGAGAATTAAATAAACTGAAAAGATGCATCAAATGGGAATCGAGCCCAGGACGCCCTTTTCACATAAGAGAACCCTATAGCACGGAACTACCAAGTCTTACTCTGTTGACTAATAATTTTAAAATTTTCTATGGAATTTTGCAGAAAATTTTGGATATTAATGACTGATATTTTCACCAAAAAAATAATAATTACAAACTTATTAGTTGGCAAAGTTTTACAAAAAAATGCAGTTAATATTGAGTTAACACTGATATTGACCCTAGTTTGAGACCTGGTCGATGCTTTTTTATTTTTCTTTTTTAATTCTAATCTTTTTTAAGAAAAGATTATATTTTAGTTCAATATATCATCGTGAAATTAAAATTATATAGAAAAAGCACGGAAATGCAATGCATAAGTAGGCCCATGACTACTCGCAATTTGTGTATTATTTTGTATTCATTCGAGGGATTGAAGATACGAACCTACGTTAAGAAGGAGTATTGAGCAAGGTGGCTGAGTGGTTAGCATTCTCGCCTCGCATTCGGTAGACCCGGGTTCGATTCCCGTGTCGGCTATCCTCGGTCGTGGTTTTTCATGGTTTCCCATGGTCCATTTGGGTGAATGCTGGGATAGTTCCAAACTGAAATCGGCCATGGCTGTCTTGTTTTCTTCTATACCTATCGTCTTCCATTGATTGGTGGTTTTGAAGTTCGTGATGTGATGCAGGATGGAAATATATTTGAAAAAAAATTTAAAATTTTTTTAAAAAAATTGAATTTCCGGAAATGGTCATAACATTTTATTAAAATAAGCTATAGTATACGTGCAATTCAAACCCAATACTGTATTTACACATCGTGTATCTTGGCTTTTGACTGTACAAAAACTCGCGTGTGATGCCCATATCAAAACTGCACCTTTTCCTATTTTTGTATTTTTGAAATAAAAACGTGAGCATTGAACCATTGATGCTCATTTCATCACAGCAAACTTTCAAGTTTCCTAGCGAATTTTGCGTACAATTTTAGAAGTGACTGATTTTTCCAGCTTTGAAACTGAAATAAAACATAATTTTGCATATTTTTTTTACGAAATTTTAGATAATTACCAAATTTTGGCTAAACAATTTCAATATAAAGTTGAGAAACCGAGAGCTAAACCGTCCAAATATTCGCACTTTCAAGTACACTTTTTCCTATACCACCTATTCGGGCTGTAATTTTTTTTTAATTTGAGATTTTTTTGTTGCATGCATCTTTATATTTCGTATTTCTTGGAGAATTTTTGATATATGACTTTATAAAAACTTTTTTAATTAATAATTACTAATAAATTATATAATAAAACGAGACTTTGACTCATGAAAAAATATTCAAATTTTATAGCAAAATGTTGCTGACAATTGAGCCACTAACGGATTTATTAAATCAGAAAACCTGGAAAAGTCAGGGAACTTAAAATTTTTTGGAAAAAAGTCCAAGAGAAGTCGAAGAAGAATGGCGTATTTTGTGGAAAAAGTCATGAAAATTCACATGTTGTCGTGTACTGTTGTCGCATTCCAAAATTAATGCTTTTACATGGAGTACAAATTTGCAAAATTCTAAACGTTTTCCGAAAATTCACATGCTGTCGTGTAATGTTGTCGCATTCCAAAATTAATGCTTTTACATGGTTACATAATTTTACATGGAGTACAAATTTGCAAAATTCTAAACGTTTCCCGAAGTCAAATTTGCAAAATTTCCTTTCTCCTCCAAAAGTCAGGGAAGTTGAAAAGGAAATTTATATGGCAAACCTAGCAGTAAAAAAGATAAAAAAATATACTGAAAATGTCGAATGTTCGTTTAAAATTTGATAAAATCGTGATAATAAAATTTTAATTAACTTCACTTAATTTTAATTTACTTCATGAAACATGCTACCAAAATTTCTTCTTATTTGCATAACTTGGCAAGCATCGGTGGTTTATACTTTCCTGCCACTTTAGTGGCCATGGGTTGGCTTCCTGGTCGCTGCTTGTTTACATTTTCTTTTTTTTTTGATTAATCTACATTGCACATATAGTTTTAGGATAAACAATTAACGGTTTGTAAAAAGCTAATATAGGAACAATTCTGCGTACATTTTATGATATTTTCTAATAAGTTACTTGAAGATGATTGATTCGATGACTTTAAATTTGACAAATTATAGCAATAACATTGATAAACATATTAGCAATTTTTTTTAAAAAAACGAATGTCGAAAATCTCTTTTACTAGAATTTCAATTTTTTTTAAAACAGGTATTAAAAACTTTAAAAAAACATGTGAATTCTTTTTTTTAACTCTTCTTGAACATAAGTCCGAGAAATTTGTACAAATAACGAATCAAAAAAACAAAGATCCTGTCTGTCATATCTTCATAAGTTTTCGCAAATTTCAACAGGAAAAAAAATTATACTCGAGGACCTACTGATAACATTTCAACGATAGAGGGCGACATAACTTAAATTTTGAATTTTTTTATATATATTACAAATTAAGACAAACTATAGTTTTTGATAGTGTCAAACTGAACAAAATAAAAATTGTATATAATTAATTGCAAATAATAACAAAATTTCGAGTGAACATGCATAGTTTCTAGCAAAAGTGTTCTTAATTTGAAAACTGTGGACTTTCGTTAGAGTGTTTATATTATTAAAAAAAACACGCATCGACTAGGAAACGAACCCGGGCCACCCGCTTGGTAGTCGAGCATTCTACCACCGAACAAGGGAATCTTAGTCTGATGATTTGTAATTTTAAATTTGTTTGCAAAATTGTTATTTTTGGAAGCTTTGGGATGTTTGCCCTTACTTAATTAATATTCGAAATTCTCTGAAAATTCTTGAGAAAAACCATTTTTTTTGGTTTTTGTGATTACCGTTTTTAGCAATTAATGACTCATTTTGTGATAAACTTTATGAAATTATTTTTAATTAAACCCAGGTTCAATTTCCGTTCTATGCATGTTTTGCTATATTACTTTTTTTCCATTAATTTACACAGACGTCGGTTTATTTAGTAAACAACCATTGCTGGAAGAATTTGGTCGTATACTTTATTCACTGACTGACTGACTTTATTCACTGACTGATAATTGTATTTTATACTAAGTTATACTTGAAAAAGTGGTATTTTATGATTTTAAAATTTGCAAATTAGACTATTATTTAAACATACTGTAAATAACTAAAGAAATATAAAAGTGGCTTTTGTTTTTTTTAGTTTTCAAAAAGCTACTGTCGAAATGTTTTTTTACAAGAAAGTAAATTAAACAAAAAAACTGTTCAAGATTTTTAAAAATTTCCAGAACTAATTTCGGAGAAAATTATTTAAATATTAAAACAAAAAACAAAAATTCTGTCTTAAAGATAAGATTTTACAGTTTTAAAATTTTTTAATTAGTGCTATAATTTCAAAAAGTTAGACAATTCGTTTCTTGAATTCAAATTAGAGATAAATTTCGTTATAACATTTCAATTAAAGTTTGTTGTAATCGGTTCAGATAATTAAAATGCAAAGAGTAATTTTGTAATTTAGTAAATTTGTATCATAATTTGTATATATTCGAGGCATTGAGCCTTGAGGATATTATCTTATATTGCAAAGAAGTACCGAGCAAGGTGGCTGAGTGGTTAGCATTCTCATCTTGCATTCGGTAGACCTGGGTTCGGTTCCCGTGTCAACTATCTTCCATTGTGGGTTTTCATGGTTTCCCACATTTCCTTTCAGGCGAATGCTGGGATAGTTCTTCATTAAATCGGCCATGACCGTAATGCTTTCTCACCAACTTCCTCTTTAGAGCTAGATCTCAAGTTTCTGTGTCCCAAATCGACTTGATAGATAACCGCGATGACGTTTTTTTAGCCTTTTGACTTATTTAATAAATGCCTGTTGCATCACATTCAATTAATATTGCGAATTAAGTTTGCAATTTGTAATTATTCTTTAAAGAAATTCGATTTTAATAATTTAAAAAAAAATATATATTTATTTTAATTGTGAGATAGTATTAAATGATCCTCGGCACAATCTCGAAAATTTTTTACAGCTTTAAAATTATGCAAATAAAAGTTGACAATTTTAAAGGAAATGCTGTTGACCCTGAACATGCATAAGACCTATTTGAAACATTCTAGAAAACATTCATAATTTAATCGTCTATATACAGTGTATGTTGAATGGGGTTTTTTTTAATAAGAATTTATGGAATAATTATTTTCTTACATGTGATATTTCTGACAAATTAAAAAATAATTTTTAGACAGGGTTCCCCCAGAACTTCAGTATTTAACAGGGTACCCCAGACCTATAGAAAACCTAAAAAAGTCAGGAAAGAATGACGAATTTTGATAAAGTCAGAAAACTCAATGTGCTCAGGGCCCATTTTCTTAGTAGGAATTTGCCAAATTTTCCACGTTTTCAGATTATAAATTGGCAAAATATTTCACGTTTAACGAAAGTACAAATTTGCATAACTTCCCACGTTTTCCGAAGACAAAATTGATAAATTCTCCACGTTTTTCGAAGACGAATTTTCAAAATTTATTCACGCAGTGTCTAAATGTTTTTTATTATTTCTAATATTCTATTATTCCTATTTTTTTAAAATATTTACCCTGTTTGCGAAATTTCTCATAAATTTTCTTAATGTTAAAACTTCTTTTTCTCAGTTTTAACTTTCTGTGTTGAAATTGAACAAAGCCAAATGACCCACGCTATGGTTATGGCGAATTCGGCTCATCACACCAGGTGCAGTTACAGTTTCTTGTGGGTGTAGACTGTTGATTTTGGTTTTCATTAACTGTTGTTTCCAACACGTTGATTGCAAACCGCCGTAGATCAACTAATTATTTGTTGAGCGTGTTATAAGAAGTTGCACAAGCAACACTAAATGCTGGCCCAATGATTTAGTTCGTAATGTTAAAAAGGATTTAAAGCAAGATGGCGGCCCTAGTTGTATCTTGGCTTATTTAAATTTCTGGATCTTGGAAGGGTTTCAATCTTCTTCAATCCAGGACAATTTATGACATCAAAGTTCCAGTTTAACTCACGATTCTTTTGGAGAAGTTCCTTGCACGTTTTCCTTGGTTTTGTAGCAAATTC
>JAQGBX010007894.1:0-11012 GCA_034698745.1 Megaphyllum sjaelandicum
CAGGTTTTCCAGGTCTGGGGGAACCCTGCATAATATTGAATAATATTGAAACAATAATATTAGTGGCTCTTTAAAAAACTGGGAAATTTTGTAAATTGTAAATTTTGACTCTTCGGTCTCAAAAGGTTGCCGACCCCTGCTGTAGAGTGCTCCGGGAAGATCGTTAGTGATTCCCAGTTTGATTCGACCCCATTGATTACGACCCTTCGCACTCTTCTTGTAAGAAATGCGGATATCCATGAAATAATAAGTTGATTAATTCCAAATGATTTTAGCTTCAGCAATTAATAGACGCTGATGAGGGACAGTGTCGAAAGCTTTAGCAATGTCTAAAAATATAGCCTGAACTTCGTTACCACTAATTAGGGCACTTTGAATCTATCTCATGGATAAATAATGCCAGTTGGCTTTCACAAGCTTTGCGAGTAATTTTACTAGATTAAGATAATTCATAACTCTTGAATATATCATGTGTTCCAGCAATTTAACAACAATTTAGGTGAGGGATATTGGTCGATAGTACCTTGGAGTTTTGGAGCAACCTAACAGTTTTAAAAAATAATACTAACTACAAGAGCAATTTCCATAAGGACTTATGGTGAAATGTTATCAGGCAATATGCATTTTTTTAAGATAGTTTTTCTACAGTAACTGCTGAAACTGTAGCGCACAATAGATAAATTAATAGTAATTGCGAATTTCCAATGTGTCCATTTTAAAGGAATTAATAACTTCATTTTTTACCTGATGGGGCACTTATTGATCCGTTGATGGCACTTTTTTTAACTGTCTTGGAAAATGAATGAATTTGTAATTCGCATTTCCAAGTCAGAATTACCTCCGAAATCTCCAGGCAAACAAATTCATTGAAGATATTTTATTTTAATTATAATTGTATGCGTAGGCCTATATAACTATCTTAGAAATTGAAGATGCCTGTACGTAATATATACATGTACATCTTCATAATTGGATGAAAATACATATACGAGGACTTACTGGTGACGATTAAATGTTTAAATTCGGTGTACAATAACTCGTTTTTTTGTTTGTTCGTTATAGGCTAGAGAAGAAATCAGATGAGATCTAAAATTTAATAGCCTATAATGTACTGTACATGCATGTATATATATTTTATACTGTATGATTGAATTTAGCTACCAGTATTTTCTGCTTTAACGTTTTGAATTTGAGCAAATGCTAGACGACTATTATACATGTAGGTAAAGGTTTTATCGGATTTCTTCAAATTATCCCAACATCCAATTTTCTGTCGACTATTCAAGGTGTCTAGATCGAGCTCACATCACCGCTCTATGTTCTCATCTGTACGGCACGGCAATCACGATTATCGATTTGTGTACGAAATTGTTTTTTGCAGGTTGGATGAGTTTCTCTGACCACATTTTGTTTCTACTATTACGTTGAGCAAAGTAACTGAGAGAGCTATATGTTTACGCATGCAAGATACATCCATGTTTGGAAGCTGTAAAGCTGGCTCGTTTTCTCGTGTTGGTCAGCAATGGAAATATCGATTTTTTTTCTAAACCTTAACATGAACTATACTGTATACATGTATGTAGACTAGGGCACACTTTAAGGATAGTCTTCGTTTAATTTCTTATTTAGGCAGCGTTCTCATGACACTACATTTGCCTGGTTCGTAGAGGATCATGCAGAAGCACGTATGACCCAGTTTTATACTGTTTTATTGGTTTTTGATCCCAAAAAAGGATTTGATCATGCTTGCCTGAGAAAGTTTTTTCGGTAACAGCTTTCTCAACCATGAATGACATAAATTTATACATGCAGAAATACAAATGCTTGCATTGGTATTTTCTACATTTTTCTTACTTCACAATTTTGGTGTACCAGAAAAAGGCCAACTTGAAACATCCGCAACTAACCAACCAGGTTCTTATCACAGTATTTCATCAATTCTTAGGCACATTTGTCCCATAAAAGTATCTCTTTGGGGGTGCGTCTTTAAATAGATGACAACGATTTTCCCACTTTATCTATACTGCAGTTGTGACGCCATGGTTATTTCATTTTATTCAAAGCTCACGAAGTAACAGAGTTTAGAAGTTACGCTACATGTACTGTATTTATTTCGCCAAGGTTAAAATAAACCTGTAAAAATCAAGGCACTGGAAAATTTCTGTAAGTCGGGAAGACTGATTTTTATTTCCGAGGACAATTTTGCAATTTTTTCAACATTTTCGGAACAAATTTGCAGATATTTTCAACATTATCCGAGTACAAGTTTAGAAAATTTTCATCCTATTGCGAGGATAAATTTGGAATAAAAAAAAATCTTGAGGACAAATTTTGCACCATTTTTAACAGTTCCCGAGGACAAATTTGGAAAACTTTTAAAAATTATCATTGTTAAATTTTGAAAAATATTGAATATTTTCTCGTGTGTATTTTACAAAATCGTGGATAAAATTGCCAGAAGTCAGAGGAATTTGTTTAAAAACATGAAAAAGTCGGGGAAGTTGAATTTGAAATATCTGGGGGAACCCTGTTCGTACATTTTGATCCCCATTAGTGCACATCAAAATGTCAATGACTGCACTACGAAGCCACATTGAAACGAAAAGTTATTCTATATTTAAATGAATATACGTTCCTCGGTGGAGATCCATCTTAGTTGTATTTGTTAGTTAAATGTTAGGATTTTATTCGTATTAGTAAAATCAAGTTTTTGCCAAGCATGAATTAATGAAACATGGCTAGTAGACTCAAAAGTTGTCTCTGTTGGTGGTAGTAAGATTAAGGTACATCTCACAATCGATGGTATCTTAGAATTAATGAAATATGGCATTTTGATTTTTTTTCTGTTAATTTTTAATTAACAAATTTGAAATCAAACTTAAATCGTTCAAATGTTTTTACAATAGTGTTGAAAAACGTAATTTGTGGACGAAAAGTTATTTGGTAGGCTTATTCAGTAACCCAATTTTAATTTAATTAACAAATTTGAAATGAAACTTAAATCGTCGCACAAAAGTTTTTCCATTAGTATTGAGAAAAACAGTTTGTGAATTCAAATGATTTTAATATGCCCTGCACAGGTGAGAAAGAAGAAGCTATCAAGCATCATATTATACATATATTAGACGTATATTATGCTTAATACTGTAGATGTGAGTTTTAAATTTGCGTTAAATTCTGAATGTGATCCGGTTAACAATTTCAGAATTTAGCTGCTATTCTTCTTTTGGCTCCATGCTGGACATGGAGATTGACTGCAACAGGGAATGCATCACCTTTGCCACCGATTACAGAACAATAAATGGAGGTGAAGGCCTGCACTGCAATGGAGTCAAGGTAGAAAATGTAAATATTATCACTCGTATTATTCCATTTACCTGATATCTAAAGTGTAATGCGGTTCATGACGATGGGGAGCTTTTGACTGACGGCCTTCCTGCACAACAACTCTTTGGCTTAGCGCGTAGAAGGGGCTGGCTTTTGGCAGCTGAATCTGGGCTGAATGCAATATTCGTAACATTGAAAATTAATCCGAAATTGAACGTATTATCCACCCTTGTTATACGCTTAATATGCGTTGAATAGTTCTATCACAAGTTTCTAATTTTTTTTTTCATCAATGCGCTTGTAACTTGAGCAAATTATTCTTATTTCTGTAAAAGTGATTTTTCATTCATCTTTTTTTATGGCCGAATTTTTCATTGTGTTAATGAAAGTTTTTTAGTATGAACTTTCGTGAAATTTTGCTCGTTAAAAAGGTCATGCTTACCGAATGAGGTGATTTAATTTCACCATCTTTTACTTGACATTGCATTTTAGAAATTTCAAACTAAAATATTTTGGTTTGATGGATTCACGACAATTTGACCAAAATTTGTTGATTGGTTTTATAGAATATTTTCATATTGTTAGTTTTATATGTGCATGGCTATCAAAAATTGATTTGTTGTTGTTGTTGTATATAGGAAGCAAATTTAGCGGCCCATGGCCAGGCCATATCATCAATGGTATTATCTCCAGATGGTCTGACCAATTCTACATTGCCATTGGGAGCAACCTACCTCTCCATGGGGGCCCCCAATGGCACGAATATTCCCGAACAGGTCTATTTCACTTTGCAACCCATGAATGGGAATGTGCCGGTAGTGGATTCCAGTGAAGAATCAAAAAATGAACTTAGTCATACAAGTAAGAAAATAACTTAGGTTTTGTTATGGTCTTGCAAAAATGTGTTGCGCTTACTTTGGTCAGCTTATTTGACAAGCTAATGGTAGATTTATGTCCACTATGGTTATCTTCCAGCAGCTTTCTGCGTTTTATGATCTTTCCTCATCATTTGTTTTGCAACTGTTTAATAAGGGATTAATAATGGAACCATTCACTTGTTTTCGATTAGATTTGCAGTCGACCTGCGTTTTTGCGAACCCGTAAGGACCCCAAAAAATATTCGAAAAATATAAAGTTCCTAAATCGATTGGAATGGCATTAAATAAATGAAAAATGTGTTTGAGATTCCAAAAATGATTACTAACAAGTCAAACGTTATGCTTTTAATTATTGACATCGTTAGGAAATCGAAATCATTTTGACGTCAATAATATTTTTCTCTTTTGTCTCTTACCAACTTGGAAGGTTGGGGAAATTCCCCCTTACCCGAAAGGAAAAAAATACACGCTGTATGAGGAAATAGTTCGTAAAAGCAGAAAATGTGCCTTTTAGTTCATAACTTTGAGCGAAAACTAAACATATCGATGGGATTCGTAAAAGTGCGAGTCGATCGTATTAGTCGATCGTGTTAGCCAACAATATTCTTAACATAATGGATCCAAAAATTTTACCTAGTTTTTTTATTCTTTATTAATAAAACGGCCTGAAAAGGATTTGTGCAAACACTTCTTTTATAATTTATCCATTAAGATCGACATTGTGTCTTAATCTTCAACCTTGATTGAAAACAATCTCGTAAATTTTGATTGAAAAAAACTTTACCAAGCTGGAGCAGAGTATGAAACAATCCGTAATGGAATGCACCGTCAAAATTGGACAGGCGTAAAATGTTGGTGAAAAATTCTACCGCACCCCTAAATTTTTCAGGGACCCTAAGCATAATATTTTTAATTATTTTTTGTAGCACCATTCGAAATGCTTTCCTTTTATGTTCATAGTCAATTCTGCTGCAATAGCCAATGCGAATGCAGCCAAGATCAACGGTACCACGCAGATTCTAAGTGCCGGAGGTCTGCAAACGATGGTTAACCTTCAAGGTGAGGTTTCCGCCTAGTTTTAATCCTACCTGTCCTCCATCATGACCCTGGCTTTCAGTAATGGTCAATTTGAGGTGCCCTATTAAGACTGAGGCCACTAAACCTTAGGTGCTGTAGCTCCTGTCTCATCAATCATCTGGACGATGGCAGCAATACCTTCCTGCCCATGTGTGCACTCTATAGTCTCAGTTGCCTTTGCACCACTTTAACCCCCAATTCAATTAATCTTTGCACTTAATATGAGCCATTTGTAGAAATTCATTGGACATTCTTTCTTACATTTAGGGTTAAGTTCCATGCCGCAGATGTCACAGTTGACCATCCCTGCACATCAGTATGGGACACTGACACATCCTTCAAATGCCAACACAGCTCAGGCAAGTTGTTTGGATTGTTACAATGTGCCAGCATGCGATTTTTAAA
The DNA here is from genome assembly GCA_034698745.1 of Megaphyllum sjaelandicum. Taxonomy (NCBI): domain Eukaryota; kingdom Metazoa; phylum Arthropoda; class Diplopoda; order Julida; family Julidae; genus Megaphyllum; species Megaphyllum sjaelandicum. Next base: position 5,688 of record JAQGBX010007894.1, read on the forward strand.
ATTACATGTTTTGTGCAGACAAAGACAGATAGCTGCCTGTATTACACCAATAGTTTCACCCCATTCAATCATACCATATAAATGATAAATTATTTTTTATTACCAATGTTTTTGGGTTTGCCAAGTTTTGTCGATTTTAGGCTGACGGGTTTCATGTTCGGAATTAACAACATTTACCAGTAATGCAATGTATTTCATCAAATTAAAATTAAATAATTTCATAACAGGATAATTTCCAAGTTTTAATGTCTGTAAAGTTCCATTATTCTTGCCGAACATAGATAAGTTTCTTTTAAGCGCCATAAGTTTCCCAATCTTTCTGTAAACTTCTTAAATTTGCAAAAGTTAATGTCGAGTTTTGTGTCATTCTGTGAATCTAGGCATCGCAGGTGGCCCTCCAACAAATGCCTCAGCATGTTGGAATGCCCCAGCTCATTTTGGCTGGGGGTCAATTTCTTCAGGGAATTCAGGGCGCACAACTGTTCATTCCAACCTCTTCAGGGGTCGCCACTCAACAAATACTAACTATTCCCGTTAACCAAATTCCATCCGGACAACAGCTCATGCAAGTGATGACTCCCAATGGTCAAGTGGTGACCACCTCGATGAATAATTTGCAAGCTATCACTAGTCAACAAGCAGGTGATTACGCTCTGCCGACTTTAGCATTCCCGTTGTTGTCGACCGAACAATTCACTAAAGTTTGTCCGTATTTCTCTCGCAGCATCTTGTAACACGAATGGCATTCAACCACAGACCATGATCACCAACAACATGCAGGGATTTGGCCAAAATCAAATGTTACCGCAAATCATCACTAATGCTGCTGGGCAGATATTAGCAGTTTCTCCTCAGGTATGTGATGCATGGCTGAAAACGTTACAGGTCTTGGAATTCAAAGGACACCTCGTTAAATAGTTTATTACTTTATCAGTTGATTGGTCAGTCATCTGGGGTTGTACAAGTTTATGGATCGCCTGGCCAGCTGCAAAATGAAAAGCAGCAAATAATGCAAACAAACGGTCAAATGACGGTTTCGTCATCCAAGGTGAAGATTCATAAATTAAAAAAAAAAACGCAATGAAACAACATGTTTCATGTTCCAAATTTTACTGTTCTTAGAGTCCAGTTTCAATGCCTGCAAATGGGTTACTGCCAACCCAAACGCACATCCAAATGACTGGTATGAACGATGCCACTCCTCAGGTTACATCGCAGAATTTGCAAGTACAAGTAATACATGTTTATCACGTTATGTTATGACCTCGCACAATGGCAGACGATATGGTAATTTACGGGTGATCTACATTTTATCGTAGAGAACGACGGCCACGCCCAATCACGTGGTGCAAGTTGCTCAAACCTCATCACCATCGGTCACGAGTACGGAATCAACGAGTGAGTTTGGTTAGCATAAACATATTTTTATCGTTTAATTGTAGCTCTATCGTCGAGGATATCGATTGTTTTTAAACATGTTTCGAATTCGATCAACATCGTGGAGTCTTCCATTTGAAGAAAATCTTGCGTTCACCATGTTTTAGCTGCTGGCTAAATTAAATCGAGATTTTGAGTCGTGATATAAACTGAACGATTTTTCTCCTAATGCGGAATCATTTTACGCTTGGCAAACAAGATTGTTTCACTTAAAATTTAATTGTAAATTTATTGATTGTATGACTAAACCTGGCGATATTTTGTACATGACTAGTATTAAAAAAATTAATTGGTTCATGCATAAATTTATCAAAGTTCGTGTTTTTTTGGAATCACCAATCGCACAAATGTTCGGAATCTAACTTAAGATTTGGCCTCTTCATGAGTCGTTACACAACAAACACTAGCGTATGCCACGATACTCGCACCAACTCAAAAAAGAACAGCTTTTAAGAGCGGGGATTGCAATCGAAGCAAAAATTGGCACGAACATGCTCCGACCATTTTTCCTTCACTTTCCAGCACCCATCAGTCAGACTAACGCCAACACCGTCGATGGCATAAATTTGGAAGAAATCAAAGAATTTGCGAAAGCTTTCAAAATTCGGCGTCTATCGCTGGGATTGACACAAACTCAAGTGGGACAAGCTCTAAGCGTGACCGAGGGTCCGGCATACAGCCAAAGCGCCATCTGCAGGTGCGTATTTGGCATCGCATTGCAGTCATCGATGCCACGAAGAAATGACCTTTGCCTAAACGACGTTTCGTTCTTTCGACGTAGGTTTGAAAAACTCGACATCACTCCGAAAAGTGCTCAGAAAATTAAACCGGTGCTCGAACGGTGGATGATCGAAGCCGAGAAGAGGTACAAAAACGGTGCAGATAATCTCACAGACTTTATCGGCACAGAACCGTCAAAGAAACGCAAGAGAAGGACGTCCTTCACACCGCAGGCCCTAAACTTTTTAAATCAGTATTTCGAGAGGAACACGCATCCTTCAGGTAAGTTTCCGATACTCGGCACTTCATTTTTTTGGCATTTTGGAGACCAGAAAATGTAAACGTTGAGATTGTGTCGGAGAATATTATCCGGCTCAATTACATTGGGGAAAAAATGGAGATGTGCAGATGCGGCGGCTGCAATCTATTAGTTTTTTGTTTTGTGTAATAATATGCGCAGGCCAAAAACCAGAAAATGCTTTAACATCTTAAGAAGCCACTTTTCGTTATTTGAGGTTTGAACATCCGAAAGCATTATAAAATTTTGTAATTTTTGACATTATGGCCAAGGGCCACCTTAAGTATTTTAGAAATGTTGTGCAAAAATATTTTTCCAAAAAAGAAATGCCGTCCAATTTTTATTATTTTCACTGTCCATAAAACACGTTTTCTACACATCTTTCATTTCTTAAAATGTAAGTCGCAGAGCAGAATTCCTTTTTATATACCCTAACTTGTGAAACTGTTTGGGCAAAAACAGGGTTCCCCCAGACCTGGAAAAGTCGGGAAGAATGGTTTGATTTGAAAAAGTCAGGGAAATTCAACGCAGTCATGGCGATTCAAAATTAATATTTCTACGAGGTTAGCTCGGGGGCCCATTTTCCGAGTAGAAATTTGCACAAATTTTCCACATTTTCGGAGTACAAATTTGAAAAAATTTCCACGTTTTCCGAGAACAATTAGCAAAATTGTCCACGTTTTCCGTGTACAAATTTTCAAAATTCTCTAGGTTTTCAGGGTACTAATTTTCCGACGACAAAATTGCAAAATTTCCCACTTTTTCCGAGCACAAATTTTTAAAATTTTCCCCATTTTGAAAAAGTTTTCATGCAATTATTTTAATTTAAAAAAAAAAATTCAATGTTAATTTTCAAAATTGTCGTTGGTAAATTTATAAAAATATTTTCCAGGGTCAGTTTTGGAAGATGTCAATTTTTCACGTTGTCATTGGTCAGGGAAATTTTTTTTAAAAAATCTGGAAAAGTCAGGGAAGTTGAAAAGGAAATTTCTGGGGGAACCCTGCAAAAGATATTTCCTATGACACTACGTGATGTGCTCGTCCATATGCGCAAGTTGGCATTTACTAATCCTTTCCGCGTTTTCTCGTTTGCATTAAAAGGTGCAGAAATGACCGAGATTGCCGAAAAACTGAATTACGAGCGCGAGGTTGTGAGAGTTTGGTTTTGTAACAAAAGACAGACTTTAAAAAACTCCGTTAAAAAATCGAAAGTTGCTAACCAATGACCCACGTGAATCTGGAGTGAAGTCCGAAAGCTTCGTCGTTCAATTCGCCTAATCGAGCGGTCCGCTTTCATCAAGCATCGCCACGGCTTCCGTGTCGATCCAGCCGGGTTCGGGTTCGAACTGGATAAGTTTACAATTTAGGTCGACCGTTTCGTCCAAGTGATTTCCAGAATGCCAGACTTGATAAGGCAGACTCCAGACGTATTATTTATTTTTATTTTAATATTTTAGAGAGCTTTAACTACTGTTATGTGCTTCCTTTTCTTAAAAAAAAAAGCAGGCGTCATATTGCTATGGTTTTAATTTGTTAGGTTTTTCGTATTTTTGTTTTCGTTATTTTTTTTAGAACTGAAAGTCCTTATTTTATGGTTTTTAAAAGAGCCGAAAAAGGTGAATATTTCTATCCTGAATTTTTAAGACTTTGAATAAGAAAACTTCACGTGCCACATTGTACATAATCGAGCGACACCATTCATTAAATATCATTTGGAGAGATATCCTAACCCTCAGTACAACTGCTTATCCTCAACACGATCGTTTTTGAGCGTCCACGCAATCTTGAGCACCTTACATGTATATTAGAACTTAAGGATGTAAAGGATGTTCAAGTGTGACATCATGCTAGGAGAAATTTAGTTAATTTGACGCATTGATTTGGGATGTGGTGTGAAACGTGAAGTAAATTATTTATTTTTAATATTAGTTTATGACTAATATTATATAGATATATTGGGAGAGGAGGGGTGAAAAAGTTTTGTGCTGAAAGATCGTAACTTAGCGAGAAAACATTAAAGACTTGGGATGTCAAACTTGAACGATCCATTGATCATACTAAAATTGCGAATTGAACTCTTTCAGAAATGATCAACGCTTCAGAATAGCGTTTGACAAAATTCCTATCCATAACCAATATTCATGCTCAGTAAGCAAAACGTTTTTAGTGAAGTTTTATATAAAATGGTGCACTTTTGATAATCATGCGTGATGGTCTTAGGTTTTCGAGAAGGATCGCAGTGATTACATTGCCAGTATATGTATTCAAATTTGTATTGCAATGGACTGGTGAAATGGAGTTTTATTTATTTTTTATTTTGGGTCATCGCAATTTTTTTTAAAAAATTTTCTAAGCTCGAATTGACGTAAGAATTTTATTTTTCAAATGAAAATTTTTAAATTGCTCTCATCATTTTTCATTTACGGCAGACTTCCGATTATCTAGGAAGGATAAACTGAGGCGGCAAAATAAATGACATTGCTAAATTTTCTCTATAAATACATTGTAACAAAGATGACTTTTTAAATTATAGTTGGAATTATCATATTGTCGAATTTTTTCATTTTGCAGGGAATTTCATAATTTCATTAGAAACTATTTCCTACCTCCCAGATAATCAGGTGTCTACTTTATTTATATTCTGTTTCCAAGTAAGACAGACTGCTATTAGCAGTTGTGTCCCAATGGCCTGAACCAGCTAATATTTGAATTAAATGACCAGTGAATCTTGTTTAGATTGCACGGTTTTAAAATCTTCATGTAAAGCTTATTTGTTTTTATTGCAAATTTGCATTATACTGGGTGATTCATAAGTCCATCACCACCCAATTTTTTTCTTAACCGTTCGAGATATGAAAAATCTGCTTGTG
>JAQGBX010007895.1:0-11012 GCA_034698745.1 Megaphyllum sjaelandicum
GGTTGATTTTGATTGCATGGCGTTGTGCCATTTGGTAGTTTCCTGTCTCTGCACGGCTCCTTTCACCCTGGTGACCCTATTATTAATTTTCCCAAAGTTGAGGCCTGCGCCAGCCAAAAATCGCATGGTTTGGTCGGCAGGAATGAGTTGCTATAATAGAGGTTGACATAAGAGAGGTTCTACTGTAATTAATTATACTCAGATGACAATGAGGTGGGAGTGATGGTGAAAAGAAAACAGTCATGGCCGATCTTGGGGTCCCAATAAGGGATTGTGGAAAACCATGAAAAACCACAATCAGGATAACCAACCTGGGAATCGGATATGTGCACATGTCTACTGAATGCAAGGCCACCTACCATGCACTCAGCCACCTTGTTCGAATTAGCAAGTTTTATTAATATAGAATGGAATTCACAAGCTGTATGTACAGTATATTCAGCAGATGAGAAAAATTAAACATTGCCATAATTATTTTTGTTCTTTTTCTCATTCCACAATTTATTTGCAGAAATGTTGAAAATAAATATGATCCCTCAGAAACCAATGATGGTAAAATCTTTACTAGTGTGTTTCCACACGTTACTAAAACTCTTGCTTATGAAGAGGATCCCAGGTTGAGTGGGGTGATGCATCATTTTAAAGAGGTAAAATATATATGCATGTATTAAATTCGTAGCTTTAACCAAAAATAATCTCTTTAAATTTACAAAAAATATACAAGGTGTAGAATAAATTGACTAGTTCTTAGAAATTAGTTTTGTTTTCAGTTGTTGGAATACAATGTACCGCACGGAAAGAGGAATAGAGGAATTGCTACATTGGTGACGTTTAAAATGTTAAATAGCCATCAGACTATCGCTAGTGAACAGCTGTATCTGGCCAGTATAATGGGATGGTGCATTGAACTGGTAGGTGACAAATTGTTTTTAATATAACTTGACTATATTACATATAATGCCCTGATTATTGTTGGGGGGGAGGAAGAAAGATATTTCAATAATTAAGTCCAAAATGCAAGTTGTAACACAGAATCTGAAAATGATTACATTATCATATATTACTTATTATCTATGTACTTATCATACTTACAGTTACTGTATGATAAGGTGGGATAATGATTGCATTTATAATGTCTTTCCTTTTTTTTTTCTTCTATTATAGTTACAGGGATTTTTCTTGATTTCTGATGACGTCGTGGACCAATCTTACACACGTCGTGGCAGGCTCTGTTGGTACCGCAAGGTCTAGAAGCAGTTATACACGTAAAGGTTCCCATGAAATTGAAATGATCAAATTGTCACATGAAAATGATAATCAAATGCGTGATCCAGCTTTCCTGAAATTGATCGCTAAGATTTATTTGGCCAAAATTTATCCTAACTCAAAAAGTTACATTACATATACCATCATTTTCAGTACTTTTCTCTGACATTCTCAGTGAGTGGGCGCCCTGTAAGAAAATAGTCCTAATCCATTTTGCCATCTAAACTAAATTATGCATATTTTGTATTAATATAATGGAACATGTTTTATCATTATAGGAAGATGTGGGACTTTCTGCCATCAATGATAGTATTATAATTAATGCGGCAATTTTCAAGCTTATGAAGATTTATTTTGGAAATCAACCGTATTACCTTCATTTAATAGAATTATTTAACGAAGTACAAGTATTTGCAGATCTGGATGATCCATAATTTAAGTCAATTTGCAATTGTCAGTTGACATGTTAAAGGGATGATAATGTTATTTCACTACATTTTATAATGTGGAATATCACATCAGAATTAAATTTGGAATAATTTTTATTCATTTTAACTCTGTGAAGATAAAAAATACAGCATGTTATGGAGAAGTTTTCTGCCATTTGCAATTTCTAATATTGGTCATTTTTCTCCTTCAATAATTTTTCAAAAAGATTCTAAATTAAGTGTCTTTGTACCTGGCTTAAGTAAGGATCGTCTGTATACTCTTTGCTGTAAAAGTCCAACATAACCTTGCCCTTTACCCAATTGAGCCATTATTATAACATATTCAATATTTATTTTTGTTTGTAGGTTATTTTAAAGACAGCTTATGGGCAGAGTATAGATTTAGCTTGCTCTGGAAACAAAACGTCAACACGATTCGATACGTTTACACCAGAAAATTATGCAACGATAACAGAGTATAAAACTTCATACTACTCATTTTACTTGCCTGTAGCAGCAGCACTTCATATGGTAGGAAACCCTGATAATTTTTAATTCTATAAGTGTCCCTTAATGCTTGCGGTGAAATTTATAAAATCAATCAATTAATTTTGCCATTTTGTCAAAAAGTTCTCAGCATGACTTAATTGTTCTGATGATTAATAAAAAGCACATATCTGAAAGTCTGTGTCACCTACAATTAAAAATCAAGTATGCTAAAAAATTGAAAAGAGTGTAATTGAGTGTATTTCCATGTTGATTTAGTCAGGAATAACAGATCCAAATACTCACGCACAGGCAAGAGAAATCCTTGTTCAAATTGGTCACTATTTTCAAGTCCAGGTGACATTTTCGATTTTATTGTCTAATGACATTCATATACCCATGTCAGAAACATTCTATTTATAATTCAAACCAAGCATTTTACCTCTTGTATAGGATGATTATCTAGACTGTTTTGGCGATTCCAGTCTAACAGGTAAAATAGGTACCGATGTTCAAGAGGGCAAGTGCACTTGGTTAATTGTAAATGCAGTAAGAAAGGCTGACAATAGACAACTGCAGTTATTAAAGGTTAGCGGTTAAAGTTTTAATTTCTTTAATTACTTTTACAAAAATGTATATTTGCTATATTTCTCCAGGATAATTATGGTCGTGAACAGATTGAGTGTGTCCAGCAGATCAAGAAACTATATCAGGACCTTCAACTTCCACAACTGTATACCACCTATGAACAAGACATGCAAACTCATTTCAAAGAAGTTATTAAGAAGGATTCCCTTAAATTGCCCATTTCTATATTTGAGTACTGTTTAAAGAAGATTTATCAGCGTAAATCGTAAAGGCACTGCATTCCGTTAAGTGGTGAACTACCAAAATAAACCAAAACTAAAAAAGCTCCATGGGAAGTTTAACAAAAAATCAAGGTTTCTCTGTATATAACACAGTTAATGATTATTTTATTGCATAATGTATGGCAGTTGACACTGAATTTAAAAGAGACCTTTGTAGTAATGTTTTGAGCCAAGGGGACTGGGCAATTTGTCCCAAGTTGTTTATTTGCAAAGTACAAAGTGTATAGGAAAATATAGGTCCAAGTTTCCTTCGTCAAAGTATTTTTCAGCTATGCTGCATACTGTATGATTTATGAAGAGTTTATATTCATTAATAAAAAAAAATGATAATTACTACCATGAAATTCAATTTAGATTCATACAATTGCTAATTTTTATTATTTTAATAAAGCATGAACTGTGTGTTGTCATCTACATGTATTATACCATGAGACACATTGAAAATAAAGTTCAGAATTGAATTTTATAGATTTTACTTTAAAATTGGACAGTTTTTGTGGTTAATTGGCAAAAGTAAACGCCCAACCATGAATGTTAGTAGGGAAGAGTTCTAGGAAGGGGTGACAGATGAAAATTATCATCTATCCATCTACCCCCATTCATCGAAAATCAATACTTATGTCCCTGTCAAATCATTGCCTTACAGTAAAAAGTAGATGTTTTGTTTCTTGTTAAGTTGTTGATTACAATATTGCCATTGTCAAGGACTAATATTTACTTTTTTACATTTTATTAGTGACAGCCCTGGAAGAAGTAAGCATAGATAATTAATTGATATACCAACTATAGTGCTCTCAGCTCCGATGTCACTGTAGTTTAGATAAAACTAGTGTAGATCAGTCCGGTTGCAGACTGTAGTAGACTGAAGGCAAATTTGGAAAAACGTGAACACCAAAATTACAGTATATTACTGCGAGATTTTTAAAGTAGCTACTGTCAATTTCTACGATTCCAACTACAACAAGTGTAGCAACCACCAGATTCAGGACAATCGACATGGATATCCCAAATAAATCCGGGAATTTGAATTTTCAACGAGTATTGTGTGAAATTGTATGGAAATTTTACTTAGCGCTAATTCAAATAGTTGTGGACGCTTAACCAGCTATGTTTAATTTACAAAAATAACTACAATGTAAATATGTTGAATGACAAGTCAATACCTACATTCATGTACCTATCAGAAGATATTTTTTATGTAAGTTAATTTGTAACTTGTTTCCTTGTTATCGTTTTTCGCCTAAATAAACGCGCACTTTTTGCATAGTTAATTGACTATCTATTTTGATCTCCAGCAAAAAAATCATATACAGGGTGTGGCATATGTCTGGGCCTCTCAAATATCTATCACCTCAGGCGCTAGGTGAAATGTGCTTACATCAGTCAATTTCATGGCGCATGCGATTTTAAACGCCAAACTGTAGGAGATAGCGCAAATCCTCGAATAAAAAAGTTGGTCAGCGTTGCAGAATTAGTGCAATAATAGTGTCTGTGGCATTTATTATTGCTTGTATATCTGACAACGTACCTGGTTTTTTGGCTGATGTGTGCATCCTTCCATATCCGGGCGATGCCGGAGAATCGAAAATATCCGGGAGATGCCGGGCAATAGGAAATGTGAAAATAACCGGGGGTTGCCGGGCAATTGGAAATGTCCGGTGGCCGCCGGTCAAATTGCAATGTCCGGGCGAGGCCAGGCAAATTAAAATGTCCAAGCCACGAAGGACAATTGAAAATGTCCGGGTGACGCCGGAAAATTAGAAATGTCCGGAGGTAGCCAGACAATTGGAAATGGCCGGGGGTCGCTGGACAATTGGAAATGTCCGGGGGACGCCGGAATACATAGACATACTATTAAACTGTGATCAGATTTCAGAGGAATTTGAAACAGAATAATGATTTTGATCTGAAATTCCCCTAGCATTAGAGGCTGTCCACAACTTATCCAAGGGACGCCGGACATATTAAAATGTCCGGGGGATGCCGGACAATTAGAAATGTCCGGGGGACGCCGGACATATTGAAATGTCCGGGTGACGCCGGACAATTGGAAATGTCCGGGAGACGCCGGAAAATTAGAAATGTCCGGGGGACGCCGGGCATATTTCAATGTACAGGCGACGCCGGATAAATTAAAATGTCCGAGCCACGAAGGACAATTGAAATGCCCGGGTGACGCCGGACAATTGGAAATTTCTTGGGGACGCCGGACAATTAGAAATATCCGGGGGACGCCGGAATGCATATACCTACAATTAAATTTTGATCAGCTTTCAGAGTAATTTGAAACAGAATAATGATTTTAATCTGAAATTCACCTAGCATTAGAGGCTGTCCTACAACTTTATCCGAGGGACGCCGGACAATTGGAAATGTCTGGGGGATGCCGGAAAATTAGAAATGTCCGGGAAAGGCCGGACATATTGAAATGTCCGGGTTACGCCAGACAAATGGAAATGTCCGGCAGACGCTGGACAGTTGGAAATGTCCGGAAGACATCGGAAAATTAGAAATGTCCGGGGGACGCCGGACATATTGAAATGTCCAGGTGATGCCGGACAATTGGAAATGTCCGGGTGACATCGGAAAATTAGAAATGTCCGGTAGACGCCGGATAATTGGAAATGTCCGGGTGACGCCAGGCAATTGGGAATTTCTGGGAGACGCCGGACAATTAGAATGTCCGGAGGACGCCGGGCAATTAGAAATGTCCGGGGGACGCCGGAATACATAAACCTACTGTTAAATTTTGATCAGCTTTCAGAGAAATTTGAAACACAATAATGATTTTGATCTGAAATTCCCCTAGCATTAGAAGCTGTCCTACAACTTATCCGAGGAAATGTCCGGAAGACGCCGGGCAATAGAAAATGTCCGGGGGACGCCGGACATATTGAAATGTCCGGGAGACGCCGGACAAATTAAAATGTCCGAGCCACGAAGGACAATTGAAAATGTCCAGGTGACGCCAAACAATTGGAAATGTCTGGTAAACGCCGGACAATTGGAAATGTCCGGGCGACGCCGGATAATTGAAAATGTTCGGGGGACGCCGGTCAAATTGGACATGAAGGACAATTTAAAATGTCCGGGTGACGCCGGACAATTGGGAATTTCTGGGAGACGTCGGACAATTGGAAATGTCCAGAAGACGCCGAAAAATTAGAAATGTCAAGGGGAAGCTAGAAAATTAGAAATGTCCCCTAGCATTAGAAGCTGTCCTACAATTGAAAATGTCCGGGTGACGCCGGACAATTAGGGATTTCTGGGAGACGCCGGATAATTAGAAATGTCCAGGGGAAGCCGGAACATTAGAAATGTCCAGGGGCGCCGGACATATTGAAATGTCCGGGCGACGCCTGGCAATAGTAAATGTCCGGGCGATGTCGGACCATTGAAAATATCCGGGCTATGCTAAACAATTGAAAATATCCGGGCGATGCCGGACAATTGGAAATATCAGGGCGATGCCAAACAATCGTAAAGATCTGGGAGATGCCGGACAATTGGAAATATCCGGGCTATGCCGGACAATTGGAAATATATGGGCTATGCCGGACAATTAGAAATTTCAGGCCAATGTCGGACAATTGAAAATATCCGGGCGATGCCGGACAATTGAATATATATCCGGGCGATGCCGGACAATTGGAAATATCAGGGCGATGCCGGACAATTGGACAATTGGCGTCCAGAAGACGCCGAAAAATTAGAAATGTCAAGGGGAAGCTAGAAAATTAGAAATGTCAAGGGGAAGCTAGAAAATTAGAAATGTCCCCTAGCATTAGAAGCTGTCCTACAACTTATCCGAGGGACGCCGGACAATTGGAAATGTCCGGGAGACGCTAGACAAATTAAAATGTCCGAGATACTAAGGACAATTGAAAATGTCCGGGTGACGCCGGACAATTGGGGATTTCTGGGAGACGCCGGACAATTAGAAATGTCCAGGGGAAGCCGGAACATTAGAAATGTCCGGGGGCGCCGGACATATTGAAATGTCCGGGCGATGCCGGGCGATTGAAAATATCCGGGCGATGCCGGACAATTGGAAATATCAGGGCGATGCCGGACAATCGTACAGATCCGGGAGATGCCGGACAATTGGAAATATCCGGGCTATACCGGACAATTGGAAATATATGGGCTATGCCGGACAATTAGAAATTTCAGGCCAATGTCGGAAAATTGAAAATATCCGGGCGATGCCGGACAATTGAATATATATCCGGGTGATGCCGGACAATTGGAAATATCAGGGCGATGCCGGACAATTGGAAATATCAGGGCGATGCCGGACAATTGGAAATATCCGGGCGATGCCGGACAATTAAAAATATCCGAGCGATGTCAGACAATTTAAAATATCCGGGCTATGCTGGACGATTGAAAATATCCGGGCGATGCCGGACAATTGAATATATCCGGGATATGCCGGACAATTGAAAATATCCGGGCGATGCCAGACATTTGTAAAAATCATGGATAATATGGATAATACAGCCCTGTGCAGATGTAGCTTTCATCCGTTTTGTAGTCACCTTCTGATAGCTCAAAATTAACGTTTCGCTGGTGTAATGTCAGACAAGAAGCATAATTACAGAATTTAACTTTACTACAGTATTTATTAAATTTGTAAAAAAAAAATCCATACACGAATTTCGAAATCAAAAATATAAGTCGTAAAAAGAAAAGAAAAATCTGAATTTCTCATGCGTCTTTTTGTGAATGCCTTTTATTGTTTTCGAAATTTACTTTTAGCTCCTTGATTATTGCTGAAATAAACATTTAGGAAAGTTTTGTTTTTAAATAATACACTAGCTGTATTTCGCATACTAAGCCAAAATATGTAACATATATATTACATTAAATTATACATCGAAATTAACTATTTATTACAAAGTGGAAACTATCAACTCCAGAAGATGCATTACAAAAATGAAGCATTCTACATTGATATTTTGAATTTATTTGATGAACTAGGGGTAGATAAATAATTCACCTGATCTATAAATACATAAGTGCTTGTCCAGCATTTAAGTCAATAAATGCATAAGATATACTGCTATGCAGTTTGTTTCTTACAAGCCAGACTGCAATCCAGTTTTGAAAGAAGTTTAGGTATACTATGTTCGACTACAAAAGAGAAGAAAATTGTCCTCACAATTGAACAAAACACTCTCGTGTTCACCGCCCTGAACACTGCACTCTTGACATACAGACATACTGTGCATGTACAACTCAATAAATGAAGTATTTAATTAAGAAAATTAGCTTACAGATTTCATTTGACCTTGGCATGTAGCTCTGTAAACTCTGTCGCTTTTTTGACATAAAAAGAATGGTTGTACTTATATTCTTCTGCCTAAAATAAGATAAGATCAGTTGTTAGAGGCATTATGCTAACCTACAATTGGAAACCTGCTAAAAATGAACAGAATTTAAATATACCACTTCTATCATTAATGGATCTTCTGGGTTGGGTTCAGCCATCAACAACTGTATCGATATTAATACAGTTGAGATGTTCAGACTAGGTTTCCAATTTCCCTGAATATTGGAAAAATATGGCAACATCAGAAATTACATCATTTTTAATTTCATCTTAAAGCTGAGCAACTTTATTTATGATGAGGCCATGCAATATTTAAAAATATCAATTAAAGTAGTAAATTCGAGCCCAATTAACTGGTAAGGATGGGAAATCTCTGATAATTTGCAAAATATGAAACAATCTTTTGTGAAATTTATAATAGGGCCTATGCATCAAGTGGTTGAAATTGAACTTACAATTGACGCCGTAAAAAGAATAATATTTAAAAAATTATGCAGTTTTTTTGTGCAAAATTTTAGTTGTTTTTTTGTGGAAAAATTAGTTCATTTTGCAATATTTTTGTTTTTTTTAAAAAAATATGCTGTTCTGGACAGCTTTTTTAAAATTGTACCACTATCTGCATGTGAAAAGGACCCCAGTTTACATGCAACCCACATAATAGGAAGTCCCATGTATTATTAATAGTTGAAAATATTACAAAAATCAGCTTAGATACTTTTTCCAGGATAAACTAAACATTTTAAAATATTTTTCATTCAATTACTGTATACAGACAAAAAAGAATATCCAAGCATAGGAAGTAAAAAGATCGTTTCATAATATTCAAAACATGTTTTATTTGTAGATTAGACTACAATCAGGAAGGTTAGAAAATGAAGTTTCATGGATAATTAAACTTTGGATAAACCCCAAAACAAAAATTAAAAAGCTTAAAAAAGATCTTGTCTTGAATTCCTACATACAGTAGGAGTCCCTACATGGGGCTGTATAATAAATAAATGACGTCATCGTCCGAATTACAAAGTGAACGACGCGACGTCATCATGTACTATGATGACGTCATTCATTAAAATTATGATTAATCACTATGGATTACAATCAAAAATATGTATGGGTAGAAGCACGGTGAAACTTTAAATTACGAATGATAATTTATTTTACCACTAGCGCCAACCAGCGGGCAAACAATTGGTAATTCAAATGCATTACCAATTGTGTGCCGCTGGTTGGCGCTAGTGGTAAAAACATTTACTTTCTTACTTAGAAGTTTCACTGTGCTCTTACCCTATGACACTAAGAAGAAAAAGTACATGAATAAAATGTTCTTACTTTAGGTGGCATTTTAAGTATGTCTAGGCATATCCTCCCAGAAGTATCAATATTTGGATGGTAAATAGGTGTGACAAATTGAATTTGCGGAGGTTCAAAAGGATATCTAAAAGAAAAGTCAGAATCATTCACGTATAATTGCAGCTTTTTTTGCAGATTAGTGCTTTTAAGTTTACAGATGCATCAGTTCATTATTGAGAAAAAAGCTATCAATAATAATTTTATGGGCATACGATTGTTTTTTCATAAAACAGTTATCCGTAATTTTAATGATAAAACTGGCTCATAAACAACAAACCATCCATCAATACTGATAAGATAAATGGTGAAATATACATGTAACAATTAACAGGATAATGCAATTAACATGGACTTCCCATTGCAAAGCTTTTGTAGGAAATGCTTCTGAATGGTATGCAAAGTATCAATTATTTTTTTAAAAAAGTTTTAATTAATTTTAATAAAAAGCTATTATAACATGTCATGCCACAACCATTTAGGGTTGGAATGGATATACATATTAGCAAATTCTATTAAAAACCTCCAAAATTAATTCTGTGCATGCAACCACTATCACCAGGCAGTGCCAAAAATTATTGAATTTGTATCATTCTTTTATGAAGAAACTTTGTAATTAAGATTGCCTATAAGACGGACATTTTTACAAATTGTCGGCTTAATTAGAAATACCATAATGAACTTTTATCACTGTTCACACACCATATACGCATTGATTTGTTAATCGCAATTGCTTATTTTGGTGGCTAAAGATGTATTCAAAACTATGGTTGATGCATGCATGAAAACCAAATCTCTAATTCCAGATCCAATTGATGGCTGTCAAGGTCAAAATGATTTGCATATCACCTGTTGATTTGTTCATCAAATCTAGCACGTGCAAAACCCGCACACCATACCCAATATCTGCCCTGGACCTGTTCCTCTGTGGACAAACAAATGCCTTCGCCCATTGTCATCAAGGACAAACCATATTTACTTTAATGACATACAGTATACGCGCGTATATTTCAATAAAATAGTGTACGTAGTAGGCCTACCATACCTGTCAGGAATTTGAATACTGAGATTGAATCGCCCTCCTTCAAACGGAGTACCAGTTCCACCAATTATACCTATAACATACATTTATTCAGCTTGTTTTTTATGCAAATTAAAAGGTAATAGCGGATTTGATTGGGCCAAAAAGTGTACACCGGGTGTATAACTACAAGGTGAGGCATAAGTCTGTTAAATCGGCACTATTGCAGGCAGCAGGCGCAAGAAGACTTTACAGACTTA